>JAFVLL020035030.1:0-73908 GCA_021397915.2 Tor tambroides | reverse complement strand
CGAAGCATCGAAACAACGGTAGAATAAAAGCGTCTGTACCTTCAGCGTGTTCCATTCTAAACAAATACACCAAATAAACTGGATTCCCGCTGCAGTTAACATATATGTATATCAACACAAAGACCTATGACTCCACGTTTCTTAGATCTAATCCGTTGTATGGAAAGAAAATGGGGCTAGATCAGTCGTATGTCGATCCCCATGATAGGATGTGTGGCTGTGGAATCGGGAGAGGCCCCGTTTTTTTTGCGGGATGCTCCTGCAGACCCAGGGAAATTTGGCTCCCATATATTTTATTATAGCCGTCTCCCTCCCTCTAGCTGTAACAAAAGCCCCTCTGCTTAAGGCCTGTGTCTCAGCGCCAAAATAAAATCTCCCCCATTGGCTGTGCTGCATGATCTGAGGAGCATGTTGGGACGAGTAGTTTTTTTTTTCTTCTTATAATTACAACATAATTACAACAATATTATTGCATGACATTAAAGCATAAGATGTGATCAATGTATTACAGAGAATAATTCTATATATACATAACTATTATTTGTAATACACACACAATAAAAAACTATGTACGTATGTAACAAATAATTGTGTTTTCGAAAAATAGCTAAATTCTACTTCGACCACGTAATAACAACAATAAACAATATGTATTTAACTTGACATCGTAAAATCAATATCATTATTGTGTTTTCCAAAAATAGTCAAAAACTACTATGTGTGTGCATATATAAAAGCAAACTGTTTGTCAAATTAAAAATAAAAACAATATTTTATATGGATAAAGCTAGAGAAAACTAAAGATAAATGATTTAATATACTCTCTTAACATGTGCTTTATTCGAGGCCTACAGAAATAATAATTACCAGTGTAACATTACAACAATTGTTTTAAAAAATGCAACATTTCATACACATTATATATCAGTACTGTTCCTTCCCTGTGGATCTCAAGCGAAATTAAACTGAATAATAGCGCCATCGTCTGCACATATACCTAATAACATAACCATGTGAAACGCCTTGCTACCCCGCCACTGTTCTCGGAACTGTAATATTGACTGTTGCCATGACAATTCTAAGTTACAACTGAACTGAGATCAGCAGCTGTGTACGCTCATCTGCCCTCATCATCGCGGATGAGGTCATGGGAAGTTCCACTGTCCGCCCCGTCCAGCGGATTGGCCAGCGTCACTAGTGCGTACAGCTCTCTCATTGGCTTACGTAGCTGTCAATCACGCCTCACCCCTCATCGGATGATCCTCCTCAATAGGACGGTCGGTTTGACTGGGCCACCGGAGGCAACCTGACAGTCCGTTTTAAATCCGATCACAACAATACATCAGCACGGATGTATTAATTTATATGTCCATTTAGATTTAAACTCAAGGAGCGACATACCATCGTGAATGGAGTATCTCATCCCGCAAAAGGTCCGTTTTCACCCGTACCATCGCCTCCGAGGAAATTTGACCCTCAGCTGCAGGAGGAGCGCTGTCGAGCCGGACATTTTTCTCCACCGTCATCCGATCTGACACCATATCCAATGATTACAGTTTAACAGCCTTCACACCGCGCGACACGGGCCTTTTCGACAGGTTGGTAGATGTTTAATCGTGTTTCGAGTTGTTAAATGCTCGATATGTTTATTAGACCATCTCGATCCTTTCCTTCTCGATGACTTTCATCTGTTGTCTCTTAACCGTTAAGCCACCGCTCGCTGATAGTTGTACATTAACGAAAGTAAAACAAAAGAACTGTCCGATCGCTTTTTTCTAAAGTTGATCGATGTCGTGTCGACTGTATCCGTAGAAAAGCATCTGTAATAGATGTAAAGTTGTGCTGATACTGAATGCGGTGTGTTTTGAGATGGTGTATATCTGCGGCCTCTACTGTGGCCTTCTTCGCCTGTCATTAAACTTCACTGTTTTGACTTACTCGCACCGCTTTTAGACAACAATTTAGACGTTTAAAAAGTTTAAACTTTCGATTAGTTATAATACAAAGTGGATACTGTAGTTTATGTTGACGTACGCATAAAGTAATAACACTTTAATAATTGTGGGGTCTGAAATAAATGCCATAAATATGATATAACGTTTAAACACTTTACCTGTTGTAATTTGAGACATACTTTCGGGTGAAATTAAACGTTCCTTGTATTGTTGTTAAATATGGCCTGTGACTTTGACAGGTCTCCGTGTTTGTGTTCTGTTTTAGCAACGCAAGCCGCGAAGATAAACACGCGAGTCAGTATTTGTGTGCAGTGCTCGCGACCGGCCGCATCCGTAACGAGCGTGCTTTCCTACACATGATGTTATTATTGTTGCTGTATTCATCAAAAAATCTACTTATAGTCATACGTACATAACATGCTCAAAAATAACAGGACTGATTCCATAGCTACTTGTGTATCTGTATCTGTTTGTGAATCTGTGTACGTTATTTATTCATGAATATTGGGACAGTGATAAAGAGGATTATTCCTCAAAAATTCTCCATTTAATCAGATTTTATAAGTCTCTAATATGTGTAAATCTAATTACATTAAATCTATTTCTCTTCACAGGACATCTGATTTTAAGTAACAAAATGGCAGTTTTTAGCTCACAGGTGCTTCTCGCTGTAACAAGATCAAGGTGAGGTCATCATCCAAGTTACTGGTGCAAAAATGAACATTTTTGTCCTGTTCCAAGTGTACTATTATTTTAAAATATTACCATTTCATAATAATATTTTTCAGTGTTCCCCAATTGCAATGCTTCATGGAGGTTTTAAAAACAGAAACGGGAAGCTTGCATCTTTGATAAAGCACATTAATTCCTTCTTGCATTCTAAATATATGTGAGCTGTAGCTGGCTAAATAAGTTGGCTAAAGTGTCCTATTAGTGATGGAAATACTTTTCTAGGCTAATTAATGTATAGTAATAGTTGCTTTCATATTGTTTTGCACATTAAAGTCACTGGGTTTACAGGCTTTACATGATCAGGATAGGATTGAAAGATTAGCTTTAAGAAAAGGATAGTAAGCGATTTTATCGCACTAATCTCATGTTAACATTATATAATTTTAAAATCTTAGGGCTCAATCGACCATTACTGTAAACAATTTGCTGTTTTTTTACAAACTAAAGAACAAGTTGAAATAATTTTAGTAATCTAGAGCACAGAAACTTGAAAATACCTAAATATTTTACCTTGTGCTTTAACATTGTAAATAGTTTCTTTATCAAAACTCAAAGTTCTGGTTTTCTTCTAGGGGATCCTACTTGCTTTCTAAAAGACATGGTTGTGCTTCACTCCCGTCGACCGCATGCATACGCTACCATTCGGAGTTCCTCGGCCGGGTTGCCGTCACAGCCAGGTGTCCCAGGCCACTGTACCCCTGTTACACATCCAGCTTCATCCGCCCTGGTTGCATAGCTGCACGTCCCCTCCACAGTTCTTGTGCTTGGCTTCAAGAGGTGAAGGACACCCCTGAACCTGTCAAGGGTGAGCCCGTCCCTGCCGCCTCTGGCACTCAACCACCACCAGCAGTGCCAAGAAAGTCCCTGGGACAGAAAGTCCTGGATGAGCTCAAGCATTACTATCATGGCTTCCGCCTTCTGGGCATCGACACCAAAATTGCAGCCAGGATGGTCTGGAGGTTACTGCACGGGCAGCTGCTCACCCGGAGGGAGAGGAGGAGGGTATGTTTGGGTCGAGAAAGATTTGGAAATTTATTTGACGAGGAGCTTTGTGTTACTTTGGGTTTACCGCGGTAGAGTGGTTGTATTGGATATTAATTCCATGGTAGTTTGATATGGAGAAATATCATTAGCATATGTATTTACATGGTACTTCAGGTTAATTTAAATAATACCTGTGGTAGCTATATGTCTGATTTGTTATTTCTTTGCATCTCCATGATATGGGAGCTCAAGTTATACATTCTCAAATAATATTCCAGTATTTGATATTCTAGTAAATTATTAACAAAATTATCTGGAAACAAAAAATGTTAAAGTCAAAACATCGTTTAAGTGCTATTAATGGAATTTCTAGTATTTCAGAAATATTTCGATATTATATTGCACTTTTACAATGAATTAAAATGCACAATTATTAAATCCACATCTATTTTAAAATCATAACTTATGTCTCTTACAATGCCATTTGAACTACTATAGTGCATATACAAAATTGTTATATTACCAAAGTATTTCATCATGGTATTACCACACAAAAAACATGGTAATATTATGTTTTTTCCTTTATCTAACCTTATAAACTGGGTAATGTAGTTCTTTGTTTACAATATTCATTCACATAGTATTCCAAATAGTACCAAGGTGCAATGTCCAAAATAATGGTAATACCATGGCATTATTGTAATTCATAGTCTCAAAACACCTTTATATAAGATGTAATTAGTTTGACAAAGGAAAATGTGTCATAAGTTATGAATCTATGTACAGGATTTGAGTTTTATAAAAAGGTAATTATGTTTGATAATCCTGTTAGAACAAACCATTGCTTGGTCAAGGATTTATAATGTAATGTGACACAAACAGGATTGCATAACCAAAAAGCTTAACACCTCAGAGAAAGTACAGCTGGATTAGGCCAGAAATGCTACTCTCACCTACCCATATTGCTTTTGTGTTTGACTACGGATGATTAAGACCTGTCCCGTTGTCTCCACAGCTGATGCGGACATGTGCCGACTTGTTCCGGCTTGTGCCCTTCATAGTCTTTGTCATCGTTCCCTTCATGGAGTTTCTGCTCCCCGTATTCCTCAAACTCTTTCCAGAAATGCTGCCTTCTACATTTGAGACAGAGTCCAAGAAGGTATTATAAGCTTACATTTTAAACAACATCAAAAGTTCAGCCTAAATTACGAAATGCAGGCATAAGAAATCTGTGTAAAGGATTCGTAAAACTATTTCTCAGTGAGTCTGAGTAGTAATTTCCGTGAAGTTGTAAAAGTTGGTCAAAATTGTTGAGTAACGACTAATGAAACATCTGAATTTGTTTGTTTTACTCTGACAGGAGGAAAAACAGAGGAAGGGACTTGCTGCTAAACTAGAGCTGGCCAAGTTCTTACAGGAGACCATTGCTGAGATGGCTAGGAGGAACAAAGCAGCTGTTGGAGACGAGACTCAGAAGTTCTCGACTTACGTGCAGCAGGTAAGTTCAGTAATCAAATCCATTTTTCAATATCACATAGTTAAAATTGTTCTGGTTGTGACTGATGCTTCTAACTTGTCCGCTATAGGTGAGGCACACCGGTGAACAGCCCAGCACTAAAGACATCGTGAAGTTCTCCAAGCTCTTTGAGGATGAGCTGACGCTGGAGCATCTGGAGCGGCCACAGCTGGTGGCCTTGTGCAAACTGCTGGAGCTGCAGCCCATCGGCACCAATAACCTGCTGCGGTTCCAGCTGATGATGCAGCTGCGGACCATCAAGACTGACGATGAGGTGAGACAAAACCAGACAACTGCCACTGACCTTCTAAAGTAGTTTTACAGCTGGATTTATGACTTGACATGTTGCTGTGACCTCTAGGTTTGTGGGTGACTAAACCATACATCTTAAAATTAGGGAATGATCACAAAGAATGCATTTTTGCATTCTACTATGCTAGTTTTCTATTATTTTTGTATGTAAACATGCACTTAATAAACATCTAGGACTGTTGCTTTTGCATCTTTTTTTATGATACTCGTTCTAAGAACACAGCTCTTAAAGGATTAGTTCACTCCAGAATGAAAATTTCCTGATAATTTACTCACCCCCATGTCATCCAAGATGTTCATGTCTTTCTTTCTTCAGTCGCAAAATAATAGTTTTTTTTTTTTTTTTTTGAGGAAAACATTCTAGGATTTTTCTCCATATAGTGGACTCCAATGGCGGCCAATGGGTTGAAGGTCCAAATAGCAGTTTCAATGCAGCTTCAAAGGGCTCTACGCAATCCCAGCTGAGGAATAAGGGTCTTACCTAGCAAAGTCGTTTTCTAAAAAAAAAATAAAAATGTATACATTATTTAACCACAAATGCTCGTGTTGTACTAGCTCTGCGATGCACATCTGCAAATTCACGCACTATGTAATCACGTTGGAAAGGTCATGCGTGGTTAGTTCTTCGTTAAGGGCGTTTGACTTTCTTTGGACGTTCGCTTTGTAAACACTGGGGTGGTGAGCATTTGTAGTTAAAATAATTTTTATTCTTTTAAGAAAATGACAGATCGTTTCACTAGATAAGACCCTTATTCCGCGGCTGGGATCGTGTAGAGCCCTTTGAAGCTGCACTGAAACTTCAATTAGGACCTTCAAGGGTTGGCCGCCATTGAAGTCCACTATATGGAGAAAAATCCTGGAATGTTTTCCTCAAAAACCTTAATTTCTTTTCGAATGAAGAAAGATGAACATCTTAGATGACAAGGGGGTGAGTAAATTGTCCTGTAAATTTTTATTCTGGAAGTGAACTAATCCTTTAAGTTAAAATAAGGTCAACTTTTTTTTTTTTTTTTCTAGTGCTCACATCTCGCTTTTTTTTTTTTTTTTTTTTTTTTGAACACAAAAATGCATTCTGAGTGAATGCTGCCTTAGGCCCTGATCAGACAGAACGCATTTTAGGTCTGAAAACGTGAAGTGCACTGCCTTTTTTTTTGGTGACTTTTTTTTTTTTTTTTTTTTTTTTTTTTTTTTAAAGAGCAGTGCGCTACGTTTTTTTTATGTTGCTAGGCAACCACCAAATCAACTGTCCTGTAAGTCTGATCAAAGGATTGTAGCACGAGCGCTCTAAAAATCTTTGATTTTTGCTAAAACCTTTTGGTTACGTAACTGTCATATTAGCAAAAACCTTAAAAAATACAGCTCCGGGTAACCTGCGACAGACACCAAAAGTTTCTCCTCCATCATTGCAGTCTCCGGACTTTCTAAGCAACGGTAAACTTTCGTCACCACAACGGAAGGCCCGCCTCTCCATTCATTCGATTGGACAATGGAAAAAACGTGAATGACGTCGGGCGCTTTTCTGCTCAGTTGGAATTTTTTTTTTTTTTTTTACTTCAGCCGCTCAGAGCGCTCCTACAAAAGCACAAGGCGCAGAAGGCGGCTAAAAACAAGGCGCTCGAGGTGCATAAACAGTGCGCAAAAAACTCACTGCCAACAGAAAACAATTTTTAAAAAAAAAGTGCTTCTCACTGCAAAAAACGTGTTCTGTCTGATTGTGGCCTTAGACCTTAAAGTAATATTCTGGGTTTGATATGTTAAGGAGATGATCTCAGATGTTAGATAATCATGATTTTCGGTTTTCGTTTCTAGATGATCGTCAAGGAGGGTGTGGCCGCAATGACTGTAGCTGAGCTCCAGGCCGCCAGCAGGAGTCGCGGCATGAGATCTTTGGGTCTGACCACAGATCAGCTCCGACAGCAGCTGCAGCAGGTGTGTGTGCGCACAGACCAGCCTGACTAGGTTGTAAAACTGCCTACTGGAGGATATTTATGACTGTTTTCCATCCAAAGTCTGTAGACAAATTGAAAGTGACACATACAACAGACTTTAAACAGTCCTCTTATATTTACCAGCTTGTGCCCACTGAGTATTGTTTTCCTTTTGTCACAGGGTGGTGTTGGCACCGTAATGCTGCGTCTGTGGTGTTACAGATATAATTCTGATTGTTTTGACATTACGTGTGACTGTATGCTCTGAGTCATTGATGAATTGTTAATTGTTATTCGTGTTCTTTCTCTCTCAGTGGCTGGACCTGCACTTGAAAGAGAACGTCCCACCATCCCTGTTGCTGCTCTCTCGTGCAATGTACCTGACGGACCTCACTCCCAAAACTCCAGTCATCCCACCGGTGCCCAAACTGGAGGTGAAAATTAAATTCTATACTAGTGTGTCTAAATAAATGTATAAAAATACTACAGTTTAAAATACAGTCCTCTAAATGTTACAAGTGAATTTGACATCACAACATTATAATGTACATTATGAAAAATGGATGTTCATTTTGAGATTTGTTAAGGGTTACATTTAACAGTGTTGTTAAATCACTTAGTTTTTTTTTTAAGATTAACTTTAAGTGAGTAGATGCTAACAAATTATACTTTATTGTCATCCAGTAACCAATGTTACCAATGTATTGCGCCCATCCCCTCAGACAATCCAAAATATACAGAGCCCCTTAGAGCTCATGGTGGTGGAAAGATTTCGGGGTGGGAGGAAAAAATATTTTTTCAAATCTTTTGCGTTCCCTCGCAAAACTTTGCGTTCTCTCGCAAAGATGTTTGCGTTCCCTTGCAAAACTTTGCGTTCTCTCGCAAATATGTTTGCGTTCCCTCGCAAAACGATTTTTTAAAAAACGTTTTGTGAGGGAACGCAAACATATTTGCGAGAGAACGCAAAGTTTTGCGAGGGAACGCAAAAGTTTTGCGAGAGAACGCAAAAGATTTGAAAAAATATTTTTTCCTCCCACCCTGAAATCTTTCCACCACCATGAGCTCTAAGGGGCTCCGTAAAAATATACCAAATAGGTTTCAACAGCATAATTACGTATGTAAATATATTCGGTACACATTCTGTAAATATCCAAAGAGCAACATGTTGTAAATACCAAAGTATTTACCTAATAGGCACCTAGACTTAAATTAAACCAAAGTTTCTCAGCTCTGTTTACTCTCTGCTTAAAAACTTACCCCAGTGCTTGGCAACAGATTACCTTTGAAACCTTAACCAACTGATGTCTAGATGGGGCAGAAATGCAGACTGGCACGTCACTGCCGCAGTGACCGCTGATATGTTATCACTGTTCTGTTAATGGTTGTTATGGTTTCATATTCTTTATGTCCGTGTCACAGAAAGCCACTCCTCCTCCTGTGGAGGCCGAAACCACAGCCAAAGGGAATCCGCTGTCCTCCTCAGTGGAGGTGCTGGTGGACTCTGCTCCGGTCATTAAAGACAGAAAGGTAGCAATGTTATTACATCACCAATCAATCAATCAATCAATCAATCAATCAATCAATTTCTCAGTCTTCAAGGGCTCTCCAGGATGTCAGTCATTGTATAATAAGTAATGGTTACAAATAGTTTAAATTCAAGATATTGTTAACACTTTGATTATGTATTTTAGTCTGAAGAATTGTTGGAGAAACCCAGAGGGTTGGACATGCCATCACCCGAAGCTCAGTTAATACATGTAAGTGTGCCAAACAAGATTTTGTATTGGTCACTCAATGTGCGTGTTTACTGAAAGACACTTTGACCGTTGCACATATTTTACAGGACTGTCCTGCTTTTAATGTTGTTGGCAATGGTTTTATTCAGAAACGTAGAAATACATAAAATATTTTAAATAGTAGTTTTCATATTTTTTGAGGTTTAATTTTATATTGCATTTTTTTTAAATCATCTTTCATTTTTATAGCATGGATGTAGAATTTCTATTAAATATTAAAATGAAAGATTTTGCATAGTAGTTGTAATATTCAAGAGGTTTCATTTTATATTGTATTTTCATCTTTTATTTTTAGCATGAATTTAGAATTTCTATCAAATATTAAATTGAAAGATTTTATATAGTTTTAGATTGTATTTTTAGCATGTATTAGAAAGATTTTATATAATAGTTAATATTTTAAGAGGTTTAATTTGATTATTGTATTTTTTTTTATTCTTTTTAGCATGAATTTAGAATTTCCATCAAATATTAAATTGAAAGATTTTATAAAATAGTTGTAATATTTTAGAAAGTTTAATGCTATATGGTATGTTCTCTTGTTTATTTTTAGCATTAGCATGAATGCTATTAAATATATGAATAAATGTGTGTCAGTCCATATGTAAATTCCTATTTATGCTCACTTGCTCATATTTAACTATAACTGTTGTATATTTTGTGTATATCTTAACATACTCACCCCCACCTGTTCTGTCCCATCAGGCTAAAGAGGCAGAGTTGTCACAGAAGTCCAAGATGAGCGCCAATGGGATGTGAGAGGGGCTCCATGTTTCCTCAGTCACCATATTCTGTTGGAGAAGAGGGTGGAGGTTCGAGTTTGGCCTTTTCCACCGCTGCTGCTTCTGCTGAGGAAGCGTCTCTCTCACAGTCTAGGATTTCAGGGGCCTTGCCGTCTCACACCTCTCATACGGACTTGATGGACTAGTCGCATCACATCCTTCATCGACATCTGACCCTCAAAAAGGAGGAAAATTGTTTTTAGAATTTAGACATCACTCCAGCTTGACATCCGACATGTTTACATCTCCCATCCCCTGAAGATTTGACAAATAATGTAAATTTGAAATGGAAAAAAAACCCCATCAACTCAGTCCAGCCAGGAAATGAAAAAATAACTCACAAGACTTGCCACTCTTTGCTAAACTTCATTTTGTAAATGTGTAAATAAATTGTACAATACCTGCATATTATATAAGTGCTACTGCTTTATACAGTCGGCCGTGCCATATGTGTGGGCTAGAAGGTGAAAGAAGTCATATTTTAATATGAGGAATGCATATTCTTGCATTCTGGATTTAGGTTGGCAGATGAATTGTAAATGGCCAAGTATGTGGGTATTTTTTTTTTATTTGAAAATTTCAAATTCCCTTTTCTAAGGGAATATTACGTTTACTCCCTCAGGAGATGCGATTAGCAGTGTAGCGATTACGCTAGGCCTGCCTATGGCAGACTTTGCAGTTTGGCACAAATAAACTATGTGTTTAATTTGTTCGTAATATGCTGTGTTCCCCTTTCAATCATGTGTTGAAATTTTTCTTTGGCGCAACATCTAAATGACTATTGGAGTCGTAAAGTTTACGTTTCACTTATGGTTAAAAATATTGAAAATTCCCTAAAGACAAATGTTTATTTTTGATTTGCATACCATTTGGATTGTTATCGCGTTTCATGTTGCACTGGATAAACCACTGGGAGGAAAAACAATATAGCATGGCAATACCGTAAAGTTTTAATTTAAAGAGCATTGAATCCCTCAGATATTTGCTTTGTTTATCCCATAACCTGCCTTTAACTCAACTGTAAACTTAATTGAATTTGTTGCATCTTTGAACTGCCCTGTCCCAATCTGTCCTGGTGCACTTTTTTTATGTTGATCAACGTGTAAAATTGAAACTGCCTCTCATTGCATTAAACAGCGTACCATCTTGTACCACTGTACAGTCGAAAAGTAAAGGTGCTCAATGGTCATACCTCTTTTAAATGTGTTACACATCCCAATTATTACCCCTGTTTATTAAGTGTAATGTGAACAAATATACTGGTTTTTGTTTCCAAAATTGACAAAATTTAAAAGGTCAAGTCTTAAATTTTGCAATTAATTGTGTTCAGTAAAAAAAAAAAAAAAAAAAAACATTAAAAAAAAGCTTTAAACATTGAAAGGATTGATGTGAAATTTATTTTCTCATGAATCTAATCATGTAAATTTGTTTCAAGTTAAATATTAAAACCTTTTAACAGCTCCAGCTGAAAAATTGGTTATTTTACCAGGGGTTTTCAAATTGACGTGATAGGGTGTCCGTGGACAATTTAAAATCAAATTTTATAAAATGCATTTTTAGGGCTGTCAATGTTAACTTACAAAACTATTAATATTAATTGAACCTATTAAGTATGTTTAATACATTTTTCTTTTTAGAATATTTACCAAAACTATTTGAGATACTTACTTGCATTCAGCCCTAATTTAAAAAAGAAACTTATAACAAATCTGCATATTGCATATTAAGTGAAATGGTGATGGTAAAAATGTGAGAGGAGAGGAAAAATTTGTGTTTCCCATAAAACTTTACATTCGGCCTCAAAACTTTAGCTTTTCCCCAAGAAACGTTGCATTAGCTTGCAAAACTATTGCATTTACTCAAAACACTTTTTTAAGCAGCTTCACGTCACTCGCAAAACTTTCGCGTTCCCTCAAGAAATTCACACATACATTTTTGCCCTGACCTGAGAAACGTTTGAAAAATTTGAAGCATTTACATTCAATTGCATGGTTTCTCAAGGAACAGAGAACTTTTGGAAGAGCAACAGCATTTGAATATAATTTTTCTTTCCATCTCTATGTCCCTTTACGGTCTCCGTTTAGTTTTTATTAAAAAAAACAAAAAAAAACTGCACTTAATATTTTCAATAAATTTGTCTTACACTGTAAAAAAAAAAAATAGTTGTTTCAACTTAAAATAATTTGTTACCCCGCTGACTTAAAATTTGTAGTTTATGCAACTAAAATATTCCAGTTATCCCTTACATTAACATTCAGTAACTTAAAATTTCAAGTTGACTAAACTACAATTTTTAAGTCAGCGGGGTAACAAATTATTTTAAGTTGAAACAACTTTTTGGAACAATTTTTTTTTACAGTGTAGTTGCTTTTTATATATGCAAAGAAATCATGATATTCAGGAGTCCTTGGAATCAAAGAGTTTGAAAATCTTTTATTTTACTTTTATAAATATCGCGTTTGAGGTGCAAGCCTCGCCACGGTTCTCCACCACGTACTTTGTACATTCCTCTGGAATGCTGTTCAATGGTTGATTGGAGATGTCTTCTCTGTGTTTTTTAGTTTGATTATTTAAACAAGCTGATTAGCAGGAATGTCATCCAAGTTCTCATTCCTCAGATTAGCTCAGTGGGGCATTAGGCCAGGACTTGCATTGCTCAAGCTGGTACAGTTACATGAGGCTGGTCACAAGACTCCTTAACTTCTTTAAAGTCTCCCATGAAAACCTGACTGGGCTTTGATCATTCTGAGGGTGTACATATTTAAGATCTTTTTCACAACCATTCCTAGTGCTTCTATACTGAGGATGTGTCAAATAAATCAATGACATAACTGTAGAAAATTTTGCTGTTTTTACAAGTTAGTCATCTATTTTTTATTTTTTTTTCAATTTATTTATTTTTTTACATAAAAAGTTACATAAAAACTGATTGGCCAGACTAGTTCATAATTTAGACTAGTAATAACTAGTTCAGACTAGTAAGACTTAACATAATGTTATGTAAGAATAATGTTTATATTAGTCATATTTCAAAATAAAACCTTCAGTTTACGTCCATATATAATTTTTTTTTTTTTTTTTTTTTTAGAAAAAATCATGTTAAAACATAAGTATCAAATATGATGCGTTAGGCTTTTGAGGAACATTTATTTTTCAAATCTCAATCATCATTGGATTTCATTCCATTATATATTTCGCTCCCCACAAAAAAAAAAAAAAAAAAAACTACAGAGCTTTTATCATTAAACTAAACATTTAAATGTCATCTTACTAAGACATAATATTGGGAGATAAAGAGTGACAGTTGATATTTATAAGTATTTTAAGTAGTCTGTTTTTATGTTATAAAGATCTGATTTACATTACAAGCCATCACAATTTCATTATACTTTCTGGGCATATAAATAACACCTGCACCACATTTCATATTTTGCTCAGTCTCTGAATAACACTGAGGTGTTTTTTTCCCCTCCTTGAAAAGAGCTCCATTTTCTCATACCATATGAGCCATAGAAGCCTGATGTATCAAAAATGGCACTCCAAAAAAAAAAACACTTTTATTTGTAGAGTTTCTAAAAAGATTCAATAAATGTTCTATTAATAAATAAATAAATAAAATAAAACTATTATTTCATGTCAGACTTTACAAGGTTAAATATGTGAAAGTGGAACCATCTAGTGGTTAAAGTGTAGGACTACATCTCTCAGATCATCCGACACATGTCAGTAAACTGAGCCAACAGTGGAAAATCTTATTGATGACCTGTTTCAAAACCCATGGTGGATTTTTTTTTCATTCATTTTTTCAAATAATTTGACAAAGTGAGTGATTTTAAGCCAGTAGGTGTACAGTATGTACAATTTGGAGATCCCCTAAAACATTGTTAAAACTCTTACTAAGTTTGGTTTTGACACCATTAGTAAGAATGGGTCCATGTGAACACAGTACATCTTACACAGAACAATCTGCCTTTCTGAAACAGAACACAACACATGCATCCTGAAATCATTCATATCTGTTTATCTAAATTATTATGCTTTCTTACACAAATAATGACACTGTGGCTGCTGAATACACACTACAATAGACGGCACAAATTAAGTACATCTCTACAGACGAGGTGCGCGTCCTACACATTATTGTGGCCCATATTTTTGAAGGATGTGGTTGCTACTTGCAGCTTCCTGTCATGCTCTGAGGTGCGCATGAGGAGAGACGTGACAGTCAAAAGCATCTTTGCTTTGGAGCGATTCAGACGGTTGTCTTTTGTGTTGTTTTTAATTTGGGCAGGGGTTCTGATTGTAGAATAAGACACTGAGGACCACCGACTGACTGAAAAGGACTGGGATTTCTCAAGGAGTTGGGGTGAATTTAAAGGGAGGGAGCCATGGCCTCCCTCCTGATGCGAATTTTTCGGTTGGGTGTGGAGAAAAAGCGAGTTCGGCACTATGAAAACCTGAAGAGGGATGTGGATCCACACCAGACGTGGGAGACTATGGGAGAACTGGGAGATGGAGCTTTTGGGAAGGTCTATAAGGTAGGGGGGTTCAAATCATGAGGTTCAGTTTTCTGTTAAATGCAAAATAACAGAACACTCTTGTAATATATTTCTCTCGGGCCATTTAATGCCAACTATTTTTAAGGGTTTAGATTAATTCAATTAATAAAACTAGTCTGGGCCTTTAAAGTGGCATAGCCTGATCTAATCTCATGTCATTTCAAGGAAATCCCTCCCTCTTCAGACTGGCATGTCAACTAAAGTGACAGATCTTGCTCAGTCTACCTCTTTCAACATTTCGTGATCATGCTAAATTACAAGAATGATTTGAAGTGAATAGAATGAATACAGAATGATTCACAATTTAAAAACGAGAAATCTTATCACACTGTTTGAGCCCATCGATATTATTTTAGGAATAAATCTACGTTTAACTAACAAATATGTATCCATAAATATATAAATATCACACGGGTAAGAAAATAGTGCTATTGTTCACGATATTATTCGCGAATGCCTACAGCCGATTCACAGACGCTGAAATTCAGAACAACAGCACAACTGCAAATGTGATTCTCTACACAAAAGATCAATAAACAAATAATTAATATTGAGTAACTCACATTTTAGAAACAATATTGCCAGTTATTTCATTTTTGCTCCGTCAGCCGTTCCAAACGAATGCCGCAAGTGAATCAGTTTCTTTGAATCGGATGAGTGCACGATTCAGTGATTCACTCATGTTGTAGCCATTTAAGAAAATTAATGTTTATTTTATATTATTATGTTTAAATATTTATTTGTGTTTTGTTTGAGTTCAATCTGTTAATTATGAAAGAAAATTGTAAACTTCATAAGGGGCGTGGTAAATGAGCGTAAATGGAGAAATGGAGTGGGTCAGACAGTTTTTGACCACTTCATGTTTTGTTTGAAGAATACTTTTTTTTAAACGAATTTTGTTTTGTACAATTTTTATTTTTATTATATATATATATATGTATATATATATATATATATATATAGGTCAATTATCAATAAAATAAACAAGAAGAAGAAATAAAGGTCTGTGTGGAATGAAGTGCGTAGCAAAAGGAAACCCACTTCCATGCTTTTGCGGCCTAAAGAAAAGGCCTAAAATTGCAGGCTACATCATTATACCAATAGTTAGCGTCAAATGACGGTCCTTATGAGTTGTTTAGGGCCTAAACAACTCATAAGTACCGTCATTTGATGTTAACTATTGGTGTAATGATGTAGCCTGCAATTGTTTTTTTTTTTTTGGTTCCCAGAAAGTTCTTGAAAGTCTTTGGTTACAAAAAGAATCTTCAGAGAACATTCCTAGAATGTTATTATTTGGTTCTCAAAAGTAACCATAAGGGAACGGCAGGGGAGGACCGGATGTTTGTGGATGATGAGACATAATTTGTGGTTTAGGTTGTCAACATGATCATTGTTGTGATGTTACTACATTACATATTGAACACATGTATAGCTTATATAATTTGTAAACAACTGAAGCAGTTTAGATAATCCATTTTAATGCAGTGTACCGATTTACAGTATAGATCTAGAAAACACTTTATTTGAACAATTCATTAAACTTTATTTTAAATAAACAAATAAGTAAAATTTAACAATTCTTGTAAAACCTGACTTGTAAAATTGACAAGACATTGTAGCCTTTATGAGAAACATATTCATGCACATTTTTTATTTATAGGTTTCTAAGGTGACAGAAATGGGGGTTTAGGGCTACACTGTGGTTAGGCAACTTCCTGTTAAACCAAAATGTGAAAGATCAAAGATGGCTTCCTGTTAGCGATTTCAAGCTCATATAAACCTCTCTTACTGCATAGCTTTCTGAAAATGAATTGCACCTTGCAGCTGTACAACTTGCCGCATCTTTGCAGTGTGTATATCTTTTTGAATCATGGCCTGCATCTGTACAGCTGTTAAGTTCTACTACCTAGCTTTTGTAACTTCTGATTACTTTCTTGCACTTTTATTAGAAATGAGAAAGGCAAGCGTTACAGTAAATACTGTTGATCACAGGCACAGAATCAGACTACGGGGGTCCTGGGAGCTGTTAAAGTGATTGAGGTGCGCAGTGAAGAGCAGCTGGATGACTACGTTACTGAGATAGACATCCTAGCATCCTGTCGCCATACAAACATCATCTCGTTGCTGGACGCCATCTTCTTTGAGGGCTGGCTGTGGGTAAGGAACATCTGTTTATAGCCTAGGTGTTTTTCCTGCCAGCTATAGCTACATGTGTTGAGAGTTAATGTTTATTAAAAATTTACCAGAAGTCTTTTCCCCCCATTTATTTATATGGACTATGAAGACATTCATAACCCCAAAAGATGTCTTAAGCTTCCAATATAGTTTTGTATTTATAAATACAAAACTATATTGGAAGCTTAAGACATCCTTTCTAAAGACAACATTTTTTTTTTTCCCAGCGTTGGGGAAAGTAACTTTTAAAAGTAATGAATCACAGAATTGCGTTATTCCATAAAAAAAAAAACTGCGTTATTTAGTTACATTTTCATAGAAAGTAATGCATTACGTAACTTTTACATCATGTTTGTAACCTGGGCTGGGGTTGCTTTTTTGTTTTTTTAAATAAAAACAAAGTAACTTGAATTACTTATTTGAAAAAGTAACTCCGATATTTTCTTGTAAATGTAAAAGTTACTTTACTAGTTACTTGAAAAAAGTAATCTGATTTTGTAACTTGTGTTACTTGTAATGCACTACCCACAACACTGGTTTTTACTTTCTAAATGTCTGCATAAATAAAGGCACATTCTTTTATAGTTTGACTATTATAGTGTTTATTTTTTTAGTGAATCTATGCTTTGTCTTTTTAGATCCTGATTGAGTACTGTCCTGGAGGCGCTCTGGATGATATCATGTTGGGTGGGTGACTTGATGCTTTTCAATCATTTATGGTATTATCTGTATGGCATTATCATAATTTCTCCATACTGTGTGTGTTTCAGAACTGGAGCGTGGCCTTACAGAGCAGCAGATCAGTGAGGTGTGCTGTCAGACTCTGCAGGCTCTGTCTTACCTGCACCAGCATCACATTATACACCGAGACCTGAAGGCGGGCAACATTCTGCTCACCATGGATGGACAAGTCAAACTAGGTACAGATATACTGTTTTCTCATATTTTTGGGTCTAAATACAGTCTGTGCTTTATCTATTTATATTCTCTTTCATACAGCTGACTTTGGTGTGTCTGCAAAAAATGACTATACCCTCCAAAAACGATCAACTTTCATTGGAACTCCATACTGGTGAGACTCTCTTACGCTTGGTCAAATGCTCTCGCTGTCATCATTTACTCACCTTCATGTTATTTCATACAAGAAAAAACTTGTATAGATGAACATGAGGCTGATTAAGAGACAGAATTATATCCTTTAAAGGGAAGGTATTTTATGAACCTCATAAAAAGACACAATTAAATTACATTTATAGCGATTCCTTTATTTAATACAACCCTCCTGCCAAAGAACATTATATCATAATATTTTGTCTTTAAAGGATGGCACCTGAGGTGATAATGTGTGAAACATCGAAAGACAATCCCTACACGACTAAAGCTGACATCTGGTCATTGGGCATCACTTTAATTGAGGCCGCTGAGATGGAGCCTCCTCATCATTCTCTCAACCCCATGAGGGTTTTGCTGAAGATCACCAAATCTCCACCACCCACACTCTCCAATCCTCGCCAATGGTGGGTCGCTGCTTCTTCATCCCCTCTCTAGATCTGCTGGGGTTTAGGCTTAACATTATACATTATTAACACTATATCTTGATTTTTGCCGTCAGGTCATCGCATTTCCAAGATTTTCTACGGAGAACCTTGCAGAAGAACCCTGAGTCTCGTTGGGGAGCCCAACAGCTCATGGCCCACCCTTTCTCTTATGCGGGACGAGATGGACGAGCCCTTAAAGAACTCATCGCTGAGGCCAAAGCAGAGGTCACTGAGGTCATAGAGGCTGAGGTAAATACATAGGTCAATGACAAGAACATGCTGTTATTCTGAACTTTCTATTCATCAAAGAATCCTGAAAAAATGCATTGCATTTCCCATAAAAAATATTAAGCAGCACAGCTGTTTTCAAAATTGATATTAGTAAGAGATGTTTATTGAGCACCAAATAAGCATATTAGAATGCTTTCTGAAGGATTACACTTTAGACTGGAGTAATGATGCTGAAAATTTAGCTTTGCATCACAGGAATAAATTACATGTTAAAATATATTAAAATAGAAAACAGTTATTTTAAGTTGTAATAATATTTAACAATATTACTGTTTTTACTATGTGGTATTAAGTAAATACAGCATAGGTTAGACTTCTTTCAAAAACATCAGAAAAATCTCACTGACCCCAAACATTGAGTGGTAGTGTAATTAAAAAATAATAATAACACCACATTTAAAAGTCGCTATCACCTTTTGCTGGACCTGTCAAACCAACATAATCCATGTGTGTAGCAGTACACAGCTTAATGCCTCTTTTTCTGCATCTTTTCATCTGCAGTCTTTGTTAAATCTTGAATGTTCTGCGAAGGAGATGATCGCTGCAGAGTCAGAGCAAACAGTGCCACAACCAGGACAAGCAGTTGAAGAACATGGACCACAAGAACCCGAGACCCCACAGAAAACCTCTGTTCCAGATGCTGTTCCTCAGTCTCCCACCAACTTAGAGCCAATAGCTGAGGTTAAAGTAACCCGCAGGGCTTCCCAGGCCACAGACAAAGCTCAGAAGAGGGCAAGACGCCTCTCGGTTCCAGGAAATCTCCTCTCGTTTTTGACTGGAGGCTCCCGTCGCAAATCTGCATTCTGGGGTGACAATTCACCTCTTCAAGGAAGTAAGGACTCACAAGTTTCAAGTGCAGCTCTGGGAACTGTGGGAACTTGCCCTTCAGATGGCAAAGAAAGTGAAAGCACTGACGAACTGAAGGAGCAAACGTCTGACTTAGTTGATGCTCCAAGTAATGAGGCTGCTGACATCAAAGACAAGGAAGCTAAGGAAGAAACTGACAAGGAGGTAGCCCAGAACTCAAACCACTCAAGCACATCAGCACAAATAGAGTTACCAACAGATTCCTCTGAAAAGGAAACACTAGATCATACCAAGGAGGACACTGACGCTGATGAGGAAAATGTGAAGTCTGATGATTCAGGAAACAATGACCAAACATTTTGGAAATCCCTCCAAACACCTGCTATTATCGACAAAGACACAGCACATCCACAGAGCACACCGGTTATAGCTTTGTGTTTGGAAACACCACTAGCTAAAAGGACTGAAAAGAATGAGGGAAATGATAAATATGAGTACCTTGATTTGGCCTGCCCTTTGAAAACTTGCAATTCTCCTCCTACTTTAGATGTAAACAAAATCTTAACTGTAGGGATGCCTTCTAATAATGTTCCTGAAGAAGTTCCTGACCTCAAAAAAGCACAACAGATAACGGAACCATCAGAAAATGATGCTGTTGAAGGAAGAACTGAGGAAGATGTAGAAGAACCAGGAGAACTGGAGACAGATGGAGGAATGGTGGATACAACAAAAGAGGAAAGCAGTGAAAATGGCAAGGATGTTAATGTAGTGACAGAAGAACATATAACTGCCAATGAAGATGACATTACCATGAAGGTAGAGTGTGAAGATGTCAATGAAGCCATCAAGGAAGAGCATGTTGCTACTGAGATAGGCCATGAAGAAGTCAGCTCAAGCAATGAAAAGTCTGAGGAAGAGGAAAGCTGTGAAAAAGACCAAGATCTTTGTACAGAAACAGAGGAAGAGGAGCATTCATCCATCAAGGAAGATGTTACCGTGGAGGTTGAACATGAAGATTTACACTCAAGAAACGAAAACAGTGAGAACACAAGAAAATCTGATGAGGAGGTAGAAATACCAACCCAAGATGAGACGACCACTGATTTACAGATGGCAGAGATACCATGTCAAAATAAAGAAGACACCAGTTCTGAAGGTGAAAAGATCATCATTGGTAATGAAAGAGATGCTGCTGGTGATCAAGACAGAGCAAATCTAACAGAAGTCTGTTCTGAAAAGAAAGAAGATGAGACAGATTCAGAGGAACCTGAACAAAAGCTTCAAACAAATACTAATAGTGTACAGAACTTTACAGAAGAGCAATCGAAATTTCTTGGTGAAGATACAACAGATGTTTCTGGACCAAAGTTGAAAAAGCAAGTGATGTTTGCAGGTCAAGAGGACAAAAATGAGCAAGAAAGGCCACTTGCAAATGGCTTAAAAAATTTAGACTTAATACCACCTCATGAATCTAATGGATCCACATCTAAGGAATCTAATGAAGACATAATTGCACCTCTTTCCCCTACTGAGCCTCCACTGTCTCCTGGAATTGAAGGGGTAAGTCTGAAACAAACGACTAGCTAAAAACTACCAGGCTAATTCAACATATACAAACTGTTCTCTTTTTGTATTAACTCAGGAACTACACCCAAGCAGGCGAACTGTTAAAAGGACACGTAAATTTATGGTGGACGGTCGTGAGATCAGTGTCACCACTTCCAAAGTGGTTAGTGAGGGAGACAAGATGGAGCAACAAATGCGCTGCAACAGGTAATGAATCATTATGCTTTATAGTGGACATGGATAAATGGAAGTGTCACATTCATAACTTCTTGGGTGTTTGCAGACGGCAGGAACTGCATGCGTTGAAACTCTTGCAGAGAGAAGAGCAGAGAGAACATGCCCAGCTTGAGCAGAAACTACAGCAGCAGCGAGAGCAGATGTTCCGTCACATAGAACAAGAGATGACTGTAAGCCACAAGCACCAAAGCCCATTGGCCTCCGTTAACAATTTAAGACATGCTATTAAACAGAATTGTTTCCATTCATGTTCTTGTCTGAAGTTAACAACATGCCCTTTATACAAAAAACTTTACTAATGTTACTTTGACATGCAAGGACTTATTTTTACAAAGCAGATTCTAAAGCACATTTCAAAAGGACTATTTATCAGTTTTTCATACTGTACATTAATGTACAATTCCTAAATTCACTTGTAACACACAAAGTATTTGTTTTATTATTTGAAGAGTTTATTTGCAAAAACAGATAACTCCGTTTTTATTAATTTTCGTAAATCATGTTTTTTACTGTGTTATCATGTTTTTTATTGTGTTTTATTGTGTTAGTTAGCTGTATTTTTTTTTAGTTATTATTATTTAATCAAAACAACCTAACTGCAGTTTGATTGATATTAAATGGAATGCAGGACAACATTTTTAAATGGAGTTATCTGTTTTTGAAAATGAACTCTTAATTTTTATTTATTTATTTTTTTTTACATTTTTCAATAATTTTATTGATTATTAGAATTATATTTAATACAATTCAATTAATTAGTTATTATGTAATATTGTCAGCATAACACAAGTGGAAAAATGTCAACTCAAAAAAGGATTTTTGCCTTTTTATTGTTTACTGGGGAAAACTAAAACTATTAAAAATGAAATAAAGCTAAAATAAAATAAATTCTAAATATTAGATTAAATATATATATATATAAACTTGCCTTGGCAATTTACTGTAATAACATAAGTTTAAATTGAAGTTCAAAAATTACTAAAAGTAAACTTAAAATAAATTTATTTTGAATACATTTTTATTACTGAATTGAAGTATAAAAAAAGAATAAAAATTTCAAAAGCATATAATAAAATTACTAAAACAAACTAAAATGAAAACAAAATATAAAAATGAAAGCTAATTCAAAAGACTATAATAGCATAGGAATAATACTGAATTATAAGTATGATCAATGTATTAGCACAGCCTCCTCAATAAGCTGCATGATGTGATTATTCTTAACCATATTCATAACCATAAGTATGAGCACCTGAAATAAAGATGCTTTGTTTGTTTTTTGAATGTTTGTCCTGTTGCAGAGCAAGAAGCAGTATTATGACGGTGAGCTTGAGAGGGTTGAGAAACAGTACCAGCAACAAAGCAGCCAGATGGAGGCTGAGCACACATCCCGGCTCAGGGAGGATGCACGCAGACTCAAGGCCCAGCAGGAGAAAGAGCTGAGCCGCAAGAGCAGCGCACTGAAAGCAGACCCTAAAGATGTATAGACTGCTGCATTTACCCACACTTACACTGCATTAGGCTCAAACACATGAAGACAGTCACTCATGTGTGTCTGTTTCTGCTTTAGGAGCAGCGGTTCCTGCAGAAGCAGCAGCAGGAGTTGAATGAAGCTCTGCAGAAGGGTGTTCAGGAACATAAGAGGAAGGTGGCGTCCATGGAGTGGGAGATTACAGTCAAATCTCAGCAGCTGAAGCGAGGTAATACCATTGCTAATACACTTATTTATTATGTAATTTGTACAAAAATCACTATTTATAGCTGCACTTGGTCATTCTCTAAAATATGCTCTTAAAAATAAAGGTTGCAAAAACTGGGTTGCCAAACAAGAACCATTTTCATGAAAAGAACCATTTTTTCTTAGTGTAAAGAACATTTTAATAATCTGAAGAACATTTTTCCACTATAAAGAACCAAGAGTGCCACATAAAATGAAATAAATTATTGTAATTCCAATTTAAAATTTGTAATTTGTAATTCCAAAATAAAAATGTAACAACAAATAACAAACTGATAAATCATTTTTAAATGCACTGATTTGTCCATTTAAAAAGTGATGTATTTATTATTGTGATGTTACATTTAATGACATTTTAAACATTAATTAAATAAAAAGTTTTTTGGAATTATTTCTTGAGAATTGAATTTAAAAAAGAATTAATTAAAATAATTAAAATATTTAATTCTATTTGCTTTTTTCAGTTTGAGAAATTATTTTAATGATAATGATAATTTTAATTAATAAATTCATAATTGAGTCATTATTTTATTTTTAATGTGGTACTTCAAGTCCTCCATAGGTCATTCAGGTATTTTATGTGTACAGTAAATGTGCATGTACTATGAACTGTTACAGTAAATAAATTGAGTGAATTGTACACATACTGTATACAGAAGAAGATTTGGTAGTATGTGATTCTAAACATACTGTTTCCTTCCTTCTCAAGCTCGTGAGGCAGTGATTTGGGAGTTAGAACAGCGCCATCTACAGGAGAAGTACCATCTATTCAAACAGCAGGTGAAGGAGCAGTACTCCCTACAAAGACAGCAGCTGACCAAGAGACACAACAAGGTAAATTATGCAGCAACGTCCAAAAGCATTATCTTCTTTGTTTTTCTGTATGTTATCCTGATAGTTTCTGTGGATCTGTTCTCTCATATGGTAGGATAAGGAGAGAGCTTCTCGGTTCCAGCAAGCTCTACTGGAGGAGCAGAAGTCATTGCAGGCCCAGGAGAGAGTGTCCTTCCAGAAGGCCCAAAAAGCTGAAGCAAAGTCACATTTGAATCAGTTCAAGATGGAGCTCAGAAAGCTAGGTCTGAACGGTCCTGAGCAGCGACAACGTCTCACACAGGTTTGGATTCAGAAGAAACAAAACAACATGTAGTAAATTAAACCTATACTTAATAAAACTGGTTTGCCCTCTCAGTTTTTGTCAGAGGAGGAGGCAAGACAGAAGCAAGAGAGACAGAGTCTTCAAGAGAGTCATGAAAACCAATTGAAAGCGGTGCAGGAACAATGTGATGCCAGTGCAGCTGAACTACAGCAGCTTCAGGTATCACTGTCAACTTGGGAACAGCCTTGCAGTGTTTTCATGTTGAGGGAATCTGGTTCTCAGTGTCTGTGTGTTTGGATTTTAGAATGAGAAGCTCCAAATTCTCGTGGACATGGAGAAGAAAAAGATCGAAACTCTGGAGGATGAACACACTCTGGAGCTCAACGAATGGAGAGATAAGCTTGCTTGTAGAAAAGAGGTATTGGAGGGAATAGTAAAAATGAGAGGTTTAAAGCTTTTTAATTGGGAAAAAACATGATCAATGTTGTATGTTTATGTTCAGGTGTTAGAGGAAGACCTCGCTCGCAGACGTAGAGAAAAAGACGGTAACAGGAGACGAGGCAGCGAGCCGGAAAACCGGCATGCAGCTCGCCGTCCAAAGTTCTTCCATAATCTAAGCTTTTCCTGACAAAGTTAAGAAATACTCTAATCCCCAATGTCTTTATAAACAGTATATGTACACTACTTTTTGAAAGTTTCGGGTCACTATGATTTTTTTTTTCTTTATGAAAATAACTGATTTTTTTGCATTACATTTATCAAAAGTGACAGTAAAGTCATAAAATGTTCATAAAATGAAAATGAGTTATTTTAATTTGTAATAATATTTCACACTATTACAATTTTGACTGTATTTTTGATGAAATAAACGTTGGTAAGAGACTACTTTTAAAAACATTATTACCGACCCCAAACTTTTGAACAGTAGTGTATGTATGTATGTATGTGTGTGTATGTTTATATGGAGCTAGTTGTCACATTGGTAAGTTACAATTATTTTATTTATTTTAGATTATTTTAGTTTTCAAAAACAGTTATATTGCGGAAGTGGGCTTTTTTACATTTTAGTATTTAGATTTGTTTTTTTCTTTTCAAAAATTGTCCCATCATGACAATTTGAAAGTTATTCCATTTAATGTGACAACATTAACAAAGTTTGTTCAATTAATTGTATTGTTGTTTCTTAGAAAATAGTTGCAAAGATAGTATTTTGGTAGTTTTTAAAGTTAATTCACCCTAAGAAAAAAAAAGACAACTAGCCTCAGAAAATATTTATATATACACATTATATATACAGAATATATGGACATTTGGGTTAAGTTGCAGAATATTTTTGTCTGGAGTTTATGTATTTTTGTAAATATGTTTAAAATCTGCTTAGTTATAATTCCTCTGTAAGTGTATTTTGTAGCCTGAAGATGAAAGTTTATGTGTAAATAAAATTTTAAACTATTTTAGACAAAGAGTTTATTCAGATTATATTTCTTCTGGTAGATGTGTGAGAAACTTTTGAATAGTCATGATCATGCACACAAAAACAGCACACAAGGCTGGGCTGTCTGAAAGACAGTGGAGAAAATGATTACATAAAGCCACACCCCAGACCAGTCTCTTGACTGGAGTCAACATGATTTCTATTGAGCTGCTGAAGATACGTGTTCTTCTATAGCAACCTCTTCATGGTAAGGTAAATGCTTTCATATTACTAAACATCTGGACGTATGAAAACTTGTAATGTGACATTTGAAATGAATTCAGCAAACAGGATCATAATATTAAAGGTCATTTATACTGAAAATACTTTAATTTAATTTAATGCATTAAAATGTTATACTGGTAAACCCTACTATCCATCAAAAAGGACTTAAAAACAACTGAACAATGAAATAGTTTGGTAAAAATTGTAGTAATTTGTCATGTAACTTGAAGCTCATATAATTCTGAATACTGATTTATTGCCTTTTTTTAAAATCAGACCCTACTTGAAATGTAGATAAATGTTGTCATACTGCAGGACCTTTTAAATTACCTTTCATTTTATTAAAAATGACAAATTCACGTAAATCTTAACCTTATGTCTAAATGTTAAAATGATATATACATGGTTTTCTTTCTGCCCAAAGAAAAAATGCTTAAGATCTATGTTAACAGAAGAAGGTCTAACCTCCAAACCTCCAAACATGAAATTTCTGATATTACATGCAACATTGATATTACATATTTAAATATTGCAAATATGTAATAGCTGCAATAATTATTTGTTCAAGATATTTTATGTACAGTAACTCTTATTGATTTTGTTCTCAGTGATTATGTTTGAAGTATAGTACCACAACATTTTAGATAATATAATGAGTATGATTACTTTAGGCTTTTACAGTATCTTTCATTTCAAATCATTTTTTGGGGTTACAATCTCCTAAAGTGTGTTATGGACACCAAATGGATAAGCTGAAAGTGCTGTAGGGCCATATTACTTGATAGGAATGATTTCCTGTCCATTACTCTCTTGTGTTTCATCTCTGTGCAATTCCTGAATACTAAAGGGTCCTCCATTATTGTGTAATGACTTATTTAATGACTTTCTTTTCCAAACAATATGATGGATCTTTTACATCTCCAATAAATGCAGCTAAAATGCCTAAAGTGCATCTGTTTTCCAGCAATCACTTCCACAAGTATTTATAATGTTCATTCTTTCTCTCTTGTATACAGTGTCCATTAGACTCTTGTCTTGTAATATGTAAAATTGCCTTTGCATTTCAGTAAGCTTATTTCTCTGAATTGTGTGCATATCAAATTTAAGCTAACTCAGTGTGTCTCAATTTGTTAGGACCAAAATGGGGCAGTTATGCAAACTTGCACTCTTTGTTTTGGTTTTGATGGCAGTGCTACACAATTCATCAGGAGGAAAGACAGGGGGTAAGAGCACCCCATCCAAGAAGCCATCTAATAAGCCGTCACAGGGGACCAAGGCCCAATCTAACTATCCCAGGCAACCCTCCAATCCTGGTGCAGGAAGTAACCCAGGCTACCCCAACCAGCAGCATCCTGGTAGAGACACTAGCTATCCTTCAGCTGGTGGCAACACCAATTGGTATCCAGGAAGAGGGGGATCCAGCCCAGGAGGATATCCCAACCAAAATCCTGGAGCAGGTAGCTATCCTGCTGGCGGTAGCTATCCTTCGGCTGGTGGCAACCCCAATCAGTCTCCGGGAAGAGGGGGATCCAGCCCAGGAGGATATCCCAACCAAAATCCTGGAGCAGGTAGCTATCCCGCTGGCGGTAGCTATCCTTCGGCTGGTGGCAACCCCAATCAGCATCCGGGAAGAGGGGGATCCAGCCCAGGAGGATATCCGAATCAAAATCCTGGAGCAGGTAGCTATCCCGCTGGAGGTAGCTATCCTTCGGCTGGTGGCAACCCCAATCAGTCTCCGGGAAGAGGGGGATCCAGCCCAGGAGGATATCCCAATCAAAATCCTGGAGCAGGTAGCTATCCCGCTGGCGGTAGCTATCCTTCGGCTGGTGGCAACCCCAATCAGTCTCCGGGAAGAGGGGGATCCAGCCCAGGAGGATATCCCAACCAAAATCCTGGAGCAGGTAGCTATCCCGCTGGCGGTAGCTATCCTTCGGCTGGTGGCAACCCCAATCAGTCTCCGGGAAGAGGGGGATCCAGCCCAGGAGGATATCCCAACCAAAATCCTGGAGCAGGTAGCTATCCCGCTGGCGGTAGCTATCCTTCGGCTGGTGGGAACACCAATCAGTATCCAGGAAGAGGGGGATCCAGCCCAGGAGGATATCCCAATCAAAATCCTGGAGCAGGTAGCTATCCCGCTGGCGGTAGCTATCCTTCAGCTGGTGGCAACCCCAATCAGTATCCAGGAAGAGGGGGATCCAGCCCAGGAGGATATCCCAATCAAAATACTGGAGCAGGTACCTATCCCGCTGGCGGTAGCTATCCTTCAGCTGGTGGCAACCCCAATCAGTATCCAGGAAGAGGGGGATCCAGCCCAGGAGGATATCCCAATCAAAATACTGGAGCAGGTACCTATCCAGCTGGTGGCAGCTATCCTTCAGCTGGTGCCTACCCCAATCCGGGAAGAGGCGGTGTTAACCCAGGAGGATATCCCAACCAGAATCCTGCAGGAGGGGGTTTCTCTAACCAGTATCCAGGTAGAAGTGGGTACAGCCCTGGTGGGTATCCAGCAGGTGGATCTTACCCAGTAAGAACTGCAGGTCAGCCGGGAGGATACCCAGGAGGACACCCTTCCATTGGAGGGGGGTATCCCAATTGGAACCCCAAAAATAAGATCCTCAGTCCACGCTATGGAGGATACTTTGGAGGTGGGGGGTTTGGAACGGGTGGCTCCCCTTTCTCCAATACAGTGAAAAGCATGGGCTATGGTCCCTCTGCTAAATCCAAAGGCTTCGCAAAAAAGGCAATGCTAGCTGCAGGCATTGGGGCAGTGGCAGGAATGGCTGTTGGCTATGGAATCGGAAACTTTCCACGCCCCAACTTCCAATTCAGGAGCCCTCAGGAGGAACGTCAGTACAACCACTATATGTATGCACATCAAGGCACTCATTCTAAAGACAGAAATAACCTAGGAGGACCCAACTACACATCAAAGCAACCATCCCAGGCTCAGTCATATGAGCAATACATGAGCACATGCATGAAGAGAAAAGATCTTCTAAAAGAGCAGGACATGACAGTTTCTGCAGATCGCAAGAACATTCAAAGAGATGAGCCACTGACTGACATTGCAGCTCTGAACGACACCACATCCCCTATGACTGTCAATGATTATCCAAAGGCTGCTGCAATTCGTGAGGATGATGATGATGATGATGATACAGTGAGTATCATGCAGATTGGTTATCCAGCTCTCATTGAGCAGATGAAATCTTGGAAGTGTGTTGAGCTGTACTTGGTTTACTCTGAGAGCTTCATGGAGAAGCAGAAAGACGATAACAAGGACAAAAAGGGAAGAAACATTTCCAAACCTTCCAATAACCACAATGGACACCATGTCTCTGGAGTGCTTCTGTTGCTCACTACTTTCTTTATGCTTCTTAATGACACTTAGTAGTGCTGTCAATATATATATATATATATATATATATATATATATATATATATATATATATATATAAAGGAATGCATTTTATATAATATATAAAAAGTTATATATATTTGTATAACATACAAAACTGTTATTATTATTATCATTAATAGTAGTAGTAGTAGTATTTGTGAGAAATTAAAAATTATTTAAATAAAATGTTCACTGATTAATTTATTTATAGAAATTTAATATTACGGACCTATTTAATTATAGTAACCATTTATATTTTTACAAAAACATCAAAACAACAACAACAATAATAATACATTTTTAATTTTTATTAAATGATAAATGAATTTATATTGATTATTTATTGTATATTATTTATTCATATCTTTCAGTAGTTCTCTCTAAATGTTCTTCCGTTGTGAATGTGTGGTGTACATTGAATTCTACAGTAGGAAAACAATGTTTAAACAATGAAAACTTATGTTTTCAATATTTTATAGATCAAACAATTGCTGTTCTGTTTAAAATCCCCTTAAGCAAAATGAAGACCATTGCTATGGTAACATCACAGAGAACACTGAGGCCTTCACATGATACATGCAGTACGTTGCTACGAGACCAGGCCATTCAGAAACAGAACGTCATGATTAGGAGGAAGCAATTGGAGGTTCAGCAAACAAAGTGGACCAGAATAAGCAGTCAATTATTTATTCATTTACACTCTGAAAACAGTACAATGAGAACACACTGACAGGTTTTAAAATGCCTGCCAAAATACACATCAAACCCTGAAACCAACAGAAGAGTATTAAATGACATCACCTAAATGAAAGGAACAGCAAAAGCACTTCTGTTATTTTTCATTTTGTCCATCCCATGACATTTCAGCTAAAAGTTTGCATCAAATAATTTTAGGTGTATGAGAGAATGCAAATATTAGCCCTTAAATTAAAGCTGTTTCAGTTGTATTGAATGACATTTGACTAAAATAAATAAAATCCTAAATTAAAATCCACAGTGACATACAGTTGCTGAATTGTCTGCCATTAGCAACACAGCATGAATTAAAAATAATTTAACATTCATCACATTTGGCTAAAACATTTGAATGTATGTTAAATTAAATTATGTTAAAATTGATAATCAAATCAATCTACCAATTTACCTTACCTTCAAGCAGGCATAATATATAGGTAAATTGCAAAACTTCCATACATCATTAGCCCCTTTCACACAGTAATACCAGTGAATTGCCATAAAAACGGAACGACTTTACCGTAAATAGCTACAAAAATGCGCTGTTCTTTTTACCAGTAAAGCACCATTCACACATCTGTTTCAAAATACCGGTCAATTCTGTGAGACCAGAAATGACTTCTAAACAGCTGCCCCTACCAGTGTTATCTTTGTAAACATGGATGGGTAAACATGGTCAGTGTTTTTGTTGATATTTTCATTTTTCTGTCAAACTTTCACATTCATGCAGCGCTTTTGGCCCAGAGACGTTGTATTCGAATTTTGAAACCGAACTACGGTTGTAGCTATAAGGGATACAGCTCTGACCGGAAACTAACAATGAAATGTAATTTTCTACCTATTAGATTGTGTTTTATTAACGTCTACACCTATCCCAACCCTAAAGCTACCCCTTACAATAATGTAAAAATTATTGTTGTACAGTGTGATAAAAAATACGCTATATTGATGTGCGCATGCCCAGTAGCCACAGCTGTCTCCCTTCTAGCCTTAAACCTGAACTACACAGCATGGAGTAAATGCGTCATCTGCGTCAGAATGATATGATTGGCCCAGAGTAGACATCTTATGTCAGTGCATTCTGAACTCGTATGTGCATACCGGTAATCTTCATTCTGCATTCACACGCAGGATCATTCCGGTAATTTACTGTTACAACTTCGCTTACTGGTAAATTGCTGGCACAAATTTACCGGTATTTTTGAAAAGGTCCTGCTCACACATAATCTCTTGACGGTAATTTGCCATTAAAGGAAAGGGGCAATTATTATAATGAATAAGTAATTATTTAATTTAATTATAATATATAATAAATAAATATATATAATAATTGCTTTTTAAGATTACTTTTAACTTTTGACCTGTAGTGTGTGTATGTGTGGTCTATAATGTCATATTTCTCCAAGTAGCCTATATTGCTGGTGTACGTTAGTTTCCTCTTCTTCAAACACTCTATCAATGAAAATTATTGTATCCAAAACAAATCCTTTCTGCATCTTGTCTCTCTGTGACAAGAATTGCCTCAAACCCTGTAACTCATCCCCACAGAAAGACGTGTGTGACTGTTCCGAGTATTATGAGGACACTGGTCACATGCTCTGAGCTGCCTGTGTTCCTGTAATACCGCCCATCCGAGCGATTGTAGTATCCTGGTCCATCAGGGTAATAGCGCCTGTCCTCTGAGGTGCCATCATAGCCGTAGCCATACCTCGGTCTGCCCAGAGAGCCCAGCCCATAGCCGATGGCCGCTCCACCGAGAGCCCCCGCGGCTGCAGCACCTGCCAGCTTCAGGCCCTGCTTGCCTTTGCTCTGAGAAGGAGGCGCTCTGGCTGGCAGACCCACTCCCTTACCCATGCCACCAAAACCTCCTCCACGCTTGCAGTGTGCCCAAGGATACAACGACGCCAACAGCAGCATCCACACCCAAATGATCAGGACCTTCTGATTACCCATCAAGACTGGGGGTCCCTTCAAAAAACAAACAAAATATTGGCGTAGAAAGGATTTTCAGTCAGAAATTACTAGTAGATTTTACAACTAATTAGAAAAAAAAAAAACACAGCAAGCAACACATTGAATTAAACGTGAAATTTTGAAGTGGAAAGATTGATACAGTCTTTTCTTGTAAAACATACTCTTATAATATTTATTTACAACATTGATTTTACAGTGTAGGAAATTAAAGAAATTGACCAAAAATGGTTTTGTTGCAATTTTTAAAGTTTCCTATAATAATATTAAATCAATGTAAATGTTAGAGTATTAGTTAGAGATGTTATTCTATTTATTTCAGTAATTCTTTAATAGGAATTAAGACAAAATACTTTACAAATGAAAGACATTACATTTTTTTATTATCAATAAGGTTTATTACAAATAATCTGCAAAAAATATGGCACATTAGAATTACAAATTATTTCTCTTAATTTCATATAGTCTGTTTATTCACACAATTTGGGTTCTACATTCAGCCAGTGTATAAGCTTCCTTTTCAAATAATAAATATGGCTCTTTCTCAAAATGAAAATCTAAAATTGTAAAATATTTTTATTAATCTATCTTTATCTATTTTATTAATATATTTATTTAAAGCTTTAATAATTTACTTTTGATTAATTATATTAAATATTATACCGTTTTATCATCAAAATTAAATGTTTGTTTCAGCACATTTATTATTATTATTATTATTATTTTATTCAACATAATTATTCAGACAATTACAGTGAGGCGAGCGGCACAAGTCATCTGAATCTAATTATACGCTCCATTGCACATCAAAAGACGAGTGCTGACCACTGACAAGCAAATGTCCTGAATGATGTATCAATGGACAGACTCACCTAGAATGCCATAGTGCTGCGATCTGCATTTTCTGACACACAATGACCCACTTGTGCCATAAGTATATATTCATTATCATAAATTATTTGAATAACAAAGACATCTATGTTGATCCTGTAATGCTTATTTCACATACTCCAATGAAAATCTTTAGGATATCATTTACTTTATCTCTAAATGCTCATTATATATTATATTAGATTTTAAATACAAAAAATCATCTCAGTATTTAGTTCTAAAAACATTTATCCTCTTCCATATTTTGCAAATCTCCTCAAAGCCCCATCTGTTGCTACAAACAAAAGCATCTTACCTGGTGATAGTGCTGATCACTGGCTTCTATTCACCGCTTGAACTACTCAGCCTTACTGTGAAAAGCTGCTCTATGCTGTAAACAACCACCTTATGGAACTGTCACTCACACGACAGCAGCGAATGACCAATCAGGGATGCTGAACAGCCCCACCCACTCAAGAACAAAGGCACAACAGAGAATGAATTACAGCCTGGTACTAGTCTGACTTTTACTCATTTTAAAGCAGTTTCTATTAAGATTAACATCCCATTCCACCTACACTCTATTTCACCCTAGTGTCTATTATCCCTGGCCATTAAGTTTGCATATCTCAGTTGTAATAGTAGCAGATCAGTGCTTAGGAATTAATAAAATATATAAGGAGAGATTACAAGTCTTTATTGCACATGGAAAATTAATATATATTTTTTTAAATGTCATGCCTAACAATGTGGAGCAATGGGTTAATGTAGTGTGGCATAAGATATATCTTTGTTGAATGGACTGTTATTTTTATTTTTTTAATCTCTACAGCTTATACAGACTCATTCGAATGTTAAAAAATATCAGTAACAAGTAATAAATGTATTATACTAGGAACAACTAAAGGGATCAATAAAATGTAATGAGAGCATTTACTGAGGTAAATGTGCATGCAATTCACAGAAAATAAATTCAATTGTCTCAGTGTTTTTATTATCAAGGGCAAAATTGTGCACATACACTGTAAAATACATTACAAACAAAAGATATTACATACTTTTAATACCAATAAACATTATTACAAATATTCTGCAGTTAAATAAAGCAAATACATCAGATTTTATTTTTCTTCACATTATCTATTTATTCACAATATGGGCTCTACATTATATCAAATTTTGGAAGACCATTCTTACGGCTTATTATTATTATTATTATTATTATCACTGTGTATGAGTGAAAGTCAAACAATGTTAAATTTTTTGACCCATTTGCTTTCCTTTGTAAAAAAAGAAGGCTAAGTAACAGTCTGCTGTTTATCCAATGAAGCTTATTTAGAGAAAGTCTTGGTACCTTTGGATACTGCTGTATTATATATTACGTGAAGATAATAAAAGCCAGATTTAATTAAAAATATATTCCTGTTCCTGAGACAGCACTGTTTTGATACTGTTGGTGCTTTAAGGATGGTGTTCACGAGTGATACATGCCTGCACAGCTTCATGTAGTTCAATCAGCTAAAGACCGCATGTATTTCTTGATGATACGGCGCATATCTGCGTACCTGAAATAAGGGCACAGAAAAAAAATGAGTGCACATAATGATTTCAAATGACTGTATTATGTGTGACTCAGTCTGTACCTCTTCTTCAGTTTCTGCATCTCTCTTTCTTCTTCCTCTTGCAACTTAGCAATGAAGCTTTGTAAAACAGGAAGCTCAAACTTGATGTATTGTGCCACCTTGAGGACAAAACGAAGTATTACAAAAATATATACACATACATACAAACTTGCACTGTGTACTTGTCACATTGGCTGAATTCAGTGCCCTAACATACTACTCTTACTATTTCTATAATAAATAGTAAGAATTCCGTATGCAATTTTTCTGACCTTCTACTTTAGCCAAAATGTGCAGTATACAACCAGGGACATTATATAGATTAGAATATTTAATCCCAAAATATGATGTGCATGATTTTCCTTTACAAAATGAAAAATTGGAATAAAAATGTTAATTGATATTTTATATATTTTAAAATATATTCGATTTTAGAAACAGAATAAAAACTTTTTTGCACAAAAATCTAATTTAGATAATTTATCTAACTAAATATTTTTTAAGTTTGGAAAACAGATAGATGGATGGATAGATAGATAAATAAGGCCCTAGCATCCTCTAAGGAGGCAAAATTACTCAAAAATGACAGCATTTAATAAATATTTCAATTCAGTTAATGAACACACAAAAATAACTAAATTAATAAATTATTATATCACCAAACAAATAATAAATGTTGTATGTCATTTTTAAGTCATTTTTAATTAGTTTTATCTTTGAATTGAATGCATTTGTGACTTTTCCAAACAAACAAACAAATAAATATTGCTGTTCAGAGAAAGAATTGTGAGAAAAAGTAAGCATCAATTCAAAGATAGTCTAATGATTAAAATAAATGCAACATGATACTAAAATTAAATAAAATTGACATGTACTAATTTGTTTGTAGATTTAATACTTCATTTATGAATTCTACGTTTTATTAACAATTTAATTATGTGTTTACTGATTTATTTAAATATATAAACATTCATTGATTTGGCCCCACATAAGACAAGCAGTTTGGGTAGGTAGTTTAAATATAGCTAGATAGATAGATAGATAGATAGCCAATGTGATATTTGGTCTCTTACATCATGGGTGACCTCTTCCACCTGGTCGGTCTCCATTAGGAACATTTTGCTGACCTGTTCACAAGGGCCTTGCAAAACTCTGAGCGGCAAAGGATGGTCATTAGGCTTCAGCTGATGTCTCTCTGAGTGCAGGGAGAGGAATATGAACTCAGGGACAAAGAAAAGAATACTATGACACATTTAATTTCAGTTCGGATGTACCTCCACTGGTGTGGACGATATAAAGGCTGAATTCATCTGGACTGTTCTCGATCTTGAACTTGTTAAGCAGCACACGCATGACCTGTGCTGTCGTCATACAGCTGTTGACGCGGACATTGGTCACAGAGCCGAACTTAGGAGTAAAAACCGCCGTCTGTTTGACAGAAACAACTGTGAGCAAAAGCAAAAGGGTTTACTAACGCGCTTACAGTTCACGAAACACGACGCCTGCCTTGTGGTTATAAAAGTGGCCGTTGAAGGAGCATCGGTTTCTCTTGACTCTCCTGATTCCAAGCCGTCGTCCACTAATTCTCCTTCCGCCGACATCACTCTTGGTCCTGTTGAGACGATCGGAGTATGTCGACTCCCGCTGCTCCTCATCTGTCAGATGAGATTTAACAAATCCAACGAGACAGACACAGTTGTTCAGATATTATGCGTAGACAGTGAACACTGGTAAGTTTTTAGGAAAAAGTCAAGAATGTTGTATTTACCTGCCTCTTCCTTATCTTCACTGAAGTCTTTTGATTGGTCGTCTGCTGTAGCGACCTCACTGGAAAGATATTTTATTTCATTATTTAAAAAAACAGAACCTTTATAAACAAACGTTCTGGAGAAAACTATTTTAACTCCTCCATCAGTTTGTAAAGACAAACAAAAAATTGATATATACAAGCGGCATATAGGGCAAGCGCTCATATTTTTTTTTACTAAAGTGTTTGCTTAGATGAATTATTGTTTATCTGTAAAGTTGCCTACATTTTCCTTTAATGTGGAAATATAACAAGCAGCACAAATGTTGTCAAAATTGATAATGAATGTTTTCTGAGCAGCAAATCATCATATTACAATGATTTCTGAAGGATCATGTAACACAGAGTTATGGTTGCTTTGCTATCTCAGTAATAAATTAAAATTTTATTGAAATATATCTTAAACCTTATTTGATTGTAATAATATTTCACAATATTTTCACTACATTTTTTGATCAAAGGCATGTGAGCATAAGAGACTTCTTTCAAAAACATAAAAAATCTCACTGACCTTAAAGTAGTGTACAAAAAAGATGTATAGAATTTTGCACAGACAAGATCAAATATATATATTTCTATCAATTTAGTCTCAGGTCAAGTATTTTGGCCTTACTTTCTAAACTACAAACATAAATGTGCATTTTTATTCTAGTTCCACTGTGAAGGCAAAACAAAAAAACACATTTTTGATTGTTTTTACAAACTTTTGTGGTAATTTACAGATGTTGTTGATATGAACTTATATACATGTATAACACAAAAGCACCCATAAAATAATACAAATGATATAAATAATAAAATAATTCATAATATTAAAATAAAAATCCTTCTTTGCATTAAATATATGTAAATATCTGACTTGAGTGTGTTGATGTCCGTTTCGGCGCTCAGAGATGTTAATGAGGGGCGTGGCCTGCCTGCCTCCTTCTCGTCCTGCATCTGCAGTCTGATTGGCCGCTTTACGCCCCAAAAAACATTGAGCAAGCCCTCTATGATCAACTCTCCTTCCTCCTGTGAAAATCACATAACATTTATGTCATCGGATATATGACATCCATACAACAGGGTGTAATTTACCAACTAACCTCTCTGTGTCTCAACTGGAGGGCTTCTCCTTTGTAATAAAGGTTGTATGTGTTAAGCTGTGAGAGAAGAGTGCTCCTGCAACCAAAAATGAGAAAAGAAAAGAAAGTCAGGTTTACAAGAACGGTAAGAACAAGAAACCTTACAGTAACAAAGCAAAATGCACTTACTTGCTTACAAATTTTTTTTCGCCAATCTGGACCTTGTCTGAATCCTCACTGTCCATGTCGAGTGAATGGAAAAACACTAGGAAGGCCTGTAAAGTATGAAAGGATGAACTGAAAAAGGATGTTTTAAAACATCTCCTCAGAGAAAAAAAGTAGAAGAGAATCTCATGACTTTTCGCCTCATAATCGCAAAAGGACTCCAGGCAAGATTCTCTCACACTGAAACACACACACACACACACACACACACACAAACTGAACTGTCTTACACCACATTTCTAAACTATTAAAGGCTGTAACACACATTTAGGTCTAATATTTTATATTTTACCATTATTTGACATTTTGACATTGAGTGACATTTTTCATCCTTTTTACTGCTAATGCAAAAGTAATGAGAAAGAAATGACTAGTACATAACAACCAAGCAATAACATCACAGAATGTGCACATACACACTTAAAAATAAAGGTTCTTCATTGGCATATGTGACCCTGGAACACAAAACCAGTCATAAGTAGCACAGGTATAATAGGCAACAATATATTGGATGGGTCAAAATTATAAATTTCCTTTTAAGCCAAAAATCATTAGGATATTAAGTAAAGATCATGTTCCATGAAGATATTTTGTAAATTTCCTATCGTAAATATATCAAAACTTTATTTTTGATTAGTAATACGCATTGCTTGGAACTTCATGTGGACAAATTTAAAGGGTTAGTTCACCCCAAAATGAAAATTCTGTCATTAATTACTCACCCTCATGTCGTTCCAAACCCGTAAGACCTTCGTTCATCTTCGGAACACAAATTAAGATGTTTTTGATGAAATCGGAGAGCTCTCAGATCCTCCATAGACAGCAACACAACTGAAATGTTCCCAGGTCCAGAAACGTAGTAAATACATCGGTAAAACAGTCCATGTGACATCAGTGACTCAACTTCAGTTTTGCGATGCTACGAGAATATATATATATATTTTTTTTTGCGCAAAGAAAACAAAAATAACATAATTTACTCAACCATTCTTCTCCCCTGAGTTACGTCTTCCGCCATTTTGGAGAGTACCTAAGAACGCATTTTATGTAATCAGCGTTGTTTACGTAAGGGGGGAAAGCACGCGTTGTTTATGCTTAGGGGAAAGCGTGCGTATGCGTTGTGATACTCTATAAAATGGCGGAAGACGTAACTCGGGGAGAAGAATGTTTGAGTAAATTATGTTATTTTTGTTTTCTTTGCGCAAAAAAAAAAGTATTCTCGTAGCGTCGCAAAACTGAAGTTGAGCCACTGATGTCACATGGACTGTTTTACCGATGTATTTACTACGTTTCTGGACCTGGGAACATTTCAGTTGTGTTGCTGTCTATGGAGGGTCTGAGAGCTCTCCGATTTCATCAAAAACATCTTAATTTGTGTTCCGAAGATGAACGAAGGTCTTACGGGTTTGGAACGACATGAGGGTGAGTAATTAATGACAGAATTTTCAGTTTGGGGTGAACTAACCCTTTAAAGGCGATTTTCAAAATATTTCGATTTTTTTGCACCCTCAGATTCCAGATTTTCAAATAGTTGTATCTCAACCAAATATTGTCCTATCCTAACAACCGATAGATCATATTTATAAAATCTTATTTATTCAGCTTTCAGATGATGTATAAATCTCAATTTCAAAAAATTGACCCTAATGATTGTTTTTTTGGTCCAGTGTCACATATGGTTCCTTTACAGTAATAGTTCACCCAAAAATGAAAACTCGGTCATCATCTCATGTTGTTCCAAACCTGTATGACTTTCTTTCTTCTGTGGAATATAAAAGAAGATATTCTAAAGAATGTTGGAAACCAAACAGTTATGGTTACCGTTGACTTCCATTGCATTTTTTGTCTACACATTGTTCATTCTTCAAAATATCTTCATTCATGTTCTACATACAGGTTTGGAAAGTCATGAGGGTGAGTAAATAATGACAGAATTTTATTTTTTGGGTGATATCCCTTTACATCCATGGAACATTTCCATTACATAAAAGGTTCTTTAGATTTTTTAAATGTTCTTCACACACAGAACTATTCACTGAAAGGTTCTTTGAGAAACCAAAAATGGTTCTTCATTGTCATCACTGTGAAAAAATCTTTATTTGAGAGCTGAATTCAGTTTTTAAACCAACATTTCATCCATTGTAAGTCAGTTTATCTGAATTGATATTTGATAATGTGCCTGTAAAGGTCAAGATGACAAAGCAGGTGACTTACTGTTCAAGCAGCACGTGGGAGAATCCAGCAAAGTCAGTGAAAGCAACTCAGACTCTGGCACATGCATCAGATAATGTGACTGTACCAGTCAGCAAACATGGAAGTCTTGGAAGTCATCTGGTCAGCATGAAAACAGCTGTGTCGCGGATGAAAGCGTGCCGTTGACAAGCTAAAGGAGTCTTTGCCCCTCCCTGTAAGACTCTTCCTCATTGCAAACGTTCAGTCAGGAAGTCGCAGCTATTTTCACTCGGGTCAGACTTCCTCCCATTCGCCGCAGATATGCACACTCTGCCCCCAACCACAATTCAACATGCACGCCAAGATAATTACTTGCACAGATAGCCAACGTTCGGATGGTTTGCTGAGCCAGACAGGAAGTACGCTTGGGCGAGCACATAAACAGGCCTGTGGATTGTCCATTGGGGCAGATGTTAACACATAATGTCCTTTATTTAAAAGAAGTGTGTGCTTACCAAATAAATGTAATGAACAGAAATATGCATCATGTAAACATCTTTGTATATTAGTATCTTTAAAATCACACTACTGTGAGAGTGTTGGGGGTGTCATAAGGCCTAATTCCTACACTGTTTTCTGATATCTCAACCAAGTGTATTTCTTTCTCAAAACACAATACTTTTATTCTGAGGAGGCACATGTTTAATATAGTGAGCTGTTTTGTTTCTCTGTGTTTGAGGAAGCAAGGTGACCCAGAAAAGGAGGAAGCTTTATAGGTTGTGATGTGACTGGCACCAGTTGTACTGTATGAACACTGTATTTTTCGACTCATAAACCAGAGTGAAGCTCAATCAAAGAGATAAAAAGAGAGAAGGAATAAATGAACCGATGCAAATGCTGCTTTCACTTGAGCCTGCTTAAACTTTGATCTGTTCCTCTGGTAATGACAGGTTTGAGCACAGCATTGCCACCTTGTGGATGCTAATATAATTACAAATTGATTCATGATCTCTACTTCTTTTGTCTGTTCCCTTTTTTTTGTCATGGAAAATATATGGAGGAATTTAAGCTATTCTTTCCAAATTAATAAATAATAGAGATTAATAATATTATTAATAAATAATAAAAAAATAGTTTGCTATTAATAGGTAAAATAGATTGCTGCTGGATTAATGCTAAGTCGTTTCTGTCTTTTGTTAAAATGTATATTTAATTACTCAATATTTATTGAACATAGAAAAACAGTCACACCGTTGAACTTGAAATAAATGGAGGAAATAAATGGCAAGAAAAGCATGTACCTCATTTCTACTACAACCTCATTGTGTATTTTTTAAAGTTAACTTTTTGTTTGAATTTTGCATAACTTACTTATTAATTTAATTTACAGAATCCCATGTATACCGACAAATGCACATCATGGAGTCATTCACAGATGCTTTTAATTCTTTGTAAAAAAAAAGAAGACAAATATCAGGCAAACATGCAAAAGTTCATTTATCTAGGCAGTACATTTATCACCAGTTTAAGAGCACAGATATATCTACATATATACAAATGAGCATTTACAACCTGTCTTGAATGCTGAAGATTAAATTGAGACGCTCGCAGACGACCCACATCCTTTTGTTAAAGCATTCAATGCAATCAATCAAAATATTCATTCACATGCTACAGATGATGTGCAAGGCCTAGGTACAAAACACAAGTGTTTCTAGAGAGTCCCTGTGGAGCGCTTGAGGACTAATGGAACGATGTGGAAAAAGAGCCAGGATCATTCTGCACTTCATGCTGCGCTCTAGATGACATTCTCAAACAGCTGCATGGAGCTCATAATGTTCTCGTCCTAATAAAACGGCAGAGGCAGGAAAAGCGTCAGTCGCAGATTGTTGCTGACAGCTTCATGTTAGACAGAGTTTAGAAAATGTCTGGCTGACACATGCTGACAGTGAGAGCCTCAGTATCAACATAAATCAGTCCAGTGTTGACATTTATCTGACATTAACTCTGATGCTTCTGTCTATGCATGGTGAACAACCGCAGATACTTCTAGACATGACATCAAAACAAGAGGATTTAAAGGGGTCATTTTTTTCACTGTCTGTATATTGTTGATCAAGATTTTTGTGCCAAAACAACTCAGATTTTTTTTTTCATGACCATTTCACATTGTCTTATTAACCAGGCTGTTTATTTCTGTTTATTTTCTACTGGCAAATGTCACTAATTAATATTCATGAGTCAAGCTGATTTATAATGTGTTCACACCTACTTTTCAGATAGTTCCAAACTGGCATTGTTGATATACAAATATAGGATAATATTTCAAACCCAGGTTTTTTGGTAGCTTGATTTTTAATTTCGTTAAATAATATCAAAATATTATTCAAAGATCTAATTATATTTAACTGTCAAACCAAGTGGCATGCTTTTGGGTAATAATAATAATAATAACAGCTATTATATTATAATTATTGTTGTTGTTGTTAATAATAATAATAATAATAATAATAATAATAATTGTTGTTGTTGGTGTTGTTATTATTTAAAAAACTATTTTTTTGTAGCCTGATTAATAATAATAATAATAATAATAATAGTAGTATTTAACTATCAAACCAAGTGGCATGCTTTTATATAATAATAATAATAATAATAATAATAATAATAATATGATAATTATTGTTGTTGTTATTATTTCAAAACCAAGTTTTTTGTAGCCTGATAATAATAATAATAATAATAATAATAATAATAATAATAGTAGTAGTATTTAACTATCAAACCAAGTGACATGCTTTTATATAATAATAATAATAATAATAATAATAATTATTATTATTATTATTGTTTTTGTTGTTGTTGTTATTATTATGCATAGAGCGGAATTGCAGATACATGAAAACAAGATTAAAGGTGTCAAATCATATATATATATATATATATATATATATATATTTATTTATATATATATATATCCACTTACATATAATGCTAGTTCAGATTTTTGTGTCAAAACTATTCAGAATTTAATATTTCATGCCCATTTTCCATCCTGTTATAAAATAAATTTTTTTGCTGGTCCTGTGTTAACTATTTCTAAAGTATTTCCGAATTAGTTGTTTTTGTAGCTTAGTTTTTCATAAACTTCCTTTTTGGACTAGAGAGGAAGTTTTGAGTTACAGTATATTTTCATATTAGCTGAAAAATGAACTCTTTCATTTTCCTGTCAAAACATACAGAAAAGTTTGATTTCTTATGACATGAGCTCTTTTAATCTGGCCTACCTTCTGACAGGTCTCTATGAATTCATCTATGGTTACAACACCATCTCTGTTTCGGTCCATTTTCTGAAACAAATGTGTTTTCAGAGATCAGAGATGATCATGGCAGGCTGACATAATTTTCATGGGATTGTTAAAAGTTTGTTACCTGGAAAAATTTCTCCACGTGTTCAAATGCAGCATCGTCTTTTACACAAGGAAAGGTGTACCTGCCCATCATGTCATAGATGGACTTCATGATAGCCAGCATTTCCTGAAGAAAGTGAATGTTAATTGTGGTAACAATGTCAAATATGTGTACTAATGAGACGATGTCAGTTTGTTGTACCTCTTTGGTGATGTAGCCGTCTTTATTAATATCATACAGGTTAAAGGCCCACCTCAGTTTCTCTGTCACAGAACCTCGAAGCAGAACAGACAGGCCGATTACAAAATCCTGCCAAAACACACACATTACAGTTGATTAGAAAACAAAACTAAATGTAATATTCTCACTTGGGATTGTCTGTTGGACTAACACTTATGTTCTGTTGATAATGAACCCAGTGATGGAAGTGTAAAAATAACAGTAGTAATTAACCTCTTTTTTGTTCCTCTGATATAATTAAAATCTAGTAGGCAGATAGTATTGTTAATCTTCTGATTTACATGAATATAGACATTTGAGTTGAATATAGTAATATAACATGGAGCTGCAGTTTTTCAAATAACAATTTTTGCAAGTGGTTTGTTACATTTTTGAATAATGTTCCTTACCTCAAAACGTATAGAGCCATTTCGGTCCATGTCAAAAGCATTGAAAAGGAAATGTGCGTATGTGGTTGCATCTGGAAAAAAGAAATTATTTTTATTGATTCTTAACTTTTTTAAAGATTCTTAATATTAGGATTTTATAACCTACCTACCAGACAAAAAATTGGACACACTTACTCTTTCTTTACTATGACTTTTACAGATTTTATAATAAAGGTCAAGTCATGAAAAATTAATAAATAAAAGTAATTATAAAATAGTAATAAGTAATATATAATATAAGGAATCCTATATATGTACATACATTTTGATGGATTTGAATACATATATATATATATATATATATATATATATGTGTGTGTATATGTGTGTGTGTGTGTGTGTGTGTATATATATATATATATATATATATATATATATATATATATATATAATAAATATTTAAATTAATATAAATGAATATTAATATATTACATTTAAATATTAATTTAAATTAATATTACAATTTAAGTTTTTATATATATATATATATATATATATATATGTAATTTTGTTATATTATTCATAAAATATATATATATATATATATATATATATATATATATATAAGCTATTTAAAAAACTAAAACAAAAATGCTGAGTAATATATATATATATATATATATATATATATATATAAATTCATCTACACTGACTCATCTAAAACTATTTAAACCTTGTAAAACAATTTTAGTTTTAATTTTTAATTATAAAATTAAATAAATGCATTAATAAATAAAAAATCCTAATAAACATTATAAAAAATTATATATGCATTAATAAATTTTTAAAAAAATACTTATTGAGCAAATTTTAACGACTGCTATTCCCTTAAAACAATATTACATAAATTCTCCTGTAGATGCCTGGCACGTCTCACTACCATAATGTGCTTGAACCAAGATTATATCCACACTAATCAAGCGCCACCAAATTAGAGTTGTAAATGTGATAATCACTCTACCTCCTTGAGGGAAGAACTGGGAATAGATTGATTTAAACGTCTCCTCATCCACCAATCCACTGGGACACTCCTATTGAGAAACATAATATGAACCTAAGAACCTAATCTAACATAAGGAGGAAACTTTAAATTGTGACAATTTCACACTTCTCATGAAGTCTTACGTTTTTGAAGCCTCTGTAGAGCGACTGTAGCTCCTTCCTAGTGAACTTGGTCTGAGCCTGGAGCTGCTCCAGGCCCTCCGGCTGATGCCGCACCATGGCCAACTCCAGATCACTGTCAGCGCTGTCTGTCAGAGAGAGAGCATGAGGATGAGGAGGAGAGGAGAGGGGAGGGGAGTGACTGATATCAGTTGGGCTGCACTAAGGACAGGACAGTAAAGAAGGAAACAGATAAAGCATGGAGTGCAGGTGAAAGGACAGCCACATATTTGGGGTGAAAAGAGGAAGACAAAAATAGACGACACAGAAGAGGAGCTGTTGGGGAGACAGACGGGGTGGAACGGGAGACCAGGACAGATCGATATCAGTGATTCTCCACTGGTTTTGCTTCAGGGCCCAGAATTTTAATTGGATGTCAAGTGGTGACCCAACACCAAGCACCAAAATTGGTTAACATAAAAAAATGTCCTTAAAATGAACCATTGAAATCTGTCACCCTTGTAAAAAAAGACCTACACTTACTGAATATAATGTTTTTGGACATTTAATTGCATGTTAGATGTTAATGCAAATGCAATTAAATGAAATTTTAAATGCTTTTTGACACAACTGAGTAGGACTTAAATATTTATAAGTAATTTTATAATTACTTCTATTGTCTTTGAAATGGTTAACGTGTACTGCTGAATGTACCGACAAGCATTTGTAATAAACTAAATTATACTTTAATGTAATTCTATTAAAACATTAAATGTATTTGTAATTACAAATTTGTAATGATATAATGATATATTAACTTATTTGTAATAATGAATAACACACAACAGATCAAAATAAGTTTTATGTCTTTAAAGCACAACAAATGATTACTAAAACAATTAAAGTCTCTCTTTATATAATAATTAAATGATTAAAATGTACTTTAAGGTAAATCTTTTAATTTGACATTATTACAAAGTGCTCTTTTTAAAGCACTTTTTTTCTCTTTAAATATACCGAAGAGGCCTTTTATTTCATTAATATTATATTATGTGCAAGCAGTTTTTTTTAAAGTCTACTTTTAAGGTTTGAAGTACAATACAAGTGCACATTCAATACTATTAAGCACACAACTATATGGCAAAGCCAATTTAAACTGGACAGGCCCAGACAATATAAAATATTATTAACATGACATAAGCTGAATAAGAAAATATTTTCCATCGAACACAAGTAACAGCAGTTGTGTGCTTTACCAGTATTTAATGTTGTATTTTCTTTTATTTTAGTAGTTTTGGTCATGGTTCCTGAGTATTGGGTCATGTAACAGAATCTTATGTAATGTTGGAATCTGCCTAATTTGGCTTCTATCAAATGACAAATTAATTTGCTGAAATAAGTTTGTTTGTTTGCATTTAGCATTGTTTTTTTTCCAACAACCTTAATAATGCCTTGCAACCAGTTGAGAAGCGCTGATCTATTTGACATTTACTCACCATCTATGAGGCATACGAGAACATAAAAAGGGAAGGGAAGAGATTTAGAGAATATAGAAATAAGAGGGGAATAAAGAGGAAGCAATGGAAAAACAACACATTAGTTGGACTGTACTACAACTGCATAACATCAAATGAATGTATTGCCTCATATTATGAGGATAGCTGCTGTATTAGATTATGTGCAGTTGTTACCACCTTGTTCTTTTTGGATTTTTCAGTTCATTTAAATTAGCTTCCACATGCAGCACATTTTAAAGGAACACTCCACTTTTTTTGGAAATAGGCTCATTTTACAACTCCCCTAGAGTTAAACAGTTGAGTTTTACCGTTTTCGAATCCATTCAGCCGATCTCCGGGTCTGGCGGTAGCACTTTTAGCGTAGCTTAGCATAGATCATTGAATCTGATTAGACCGTTAGCATCGCGCTCAAAAATGACCAAAGAGTTTCGATATTTTTCCTATTTAAAGCTTGACTCTTCTGTAGTTACATCATGTACTAAGACCGACGGAAAATGAAAAGCTGCAATTTTCTAGGCCGATATGGCTAGGAACTATACTCTCATTCCGGCGTAATAATCAAGGAAATTTGATATTACGCAGAGCCTGAAAGTAGTCCCCAGCTAGGTAACTAGTTATGATATAGCTGATAGCTGGGGACTACTTTCAGATGCTGCGTAATATCATTACGCCTGCTGCACCCATGGTACGGCAGCAAATTTCCTTGATTATTACGCCGGAATGAGAGTATAGTTCCTAGCCATATCGGCCTAGAAAATTGCAACTTTTCATTTTCCGTCAGCCTTAGTACACGATGTAACTACAGGAGAGTCAAGCTTTAAATAGGAAAATTATCGAAACTCTTTGGTCATTTTTGGTCTAATCCGATTCAATGATCTATGCTAAGCTAAGCTAAAAGTGCTACCGCCAGACCAGGAGATCGGCCGAATGGATTCAAAAATAGTAAAACTCAACTGTTTAACTCTAGAGGAGTTGTAAAATGAGCCTATTTCCAAAAAAAGTGGCGTGTTCCTTTAAGTTACCTGACCTGATCAGTGTACAAGTGTTCATATAGTGCAAATAGACACATTTAGTTTAAATCACAAAAAGATTTCTATTTCAAAAAATGCTATTCTTTTGAACTTCCTATTTATGAAAGTATCCTAAAAATATTAAGGTTATAAAAAATGTTATTTGAGCAGGAAATCAGCATATTAGAATAATTTTAGAAGGATCATGTGACACTGAAGACTAGAGGAATGATGCTGAAAATTCAGCTTTGCCATCACAGAAATAAATGACATTTTAAAAGATATATTCAAATACCATTCAATTATTTAAAATTGTAATAATATCCCCCAATATTACTGTATTTTGATCATTAATGCAGCCTTTGTGATAAGGTATAACCAGCTCCTACTACACATTTACCCTTTTTACAGTAAACTAGGGCCAACATCAAAACCATACGGTGGTTCTTACCGTCCAGCGACAGTGGCTCCGTGATGCCAAACTGTTTGAGCACCATTACAAACAGAAGAATCACTACAGCAACTGCAAACAGCTCCATGCCCTGAATAGCCATTGCAACAAGGGCTAACTGCGATAAGCTATACGATTCCTTTAACAAAATTTGCAAAGGTCAAGAGGTCATGCTAGATTTCAAATGGACAATTTTAGGAAAAGCAACTCATCTCATCAATGTTTCTGCAGCAACAAGTTTGATAAAGTCCATTGTCCTGTAACAATTCTGAATTCCTGATGCATTAAGCTATAAACAAACCACAAATGTAAACCATACACTAACGCCGACACTATGGATCCTTTAAAATAAAGTACAAAATAAAATAAAGTCACTAAGTTAGAAATTCCTTCACATCCTCATCCATGTATCTCTATAACAACATCAAGCATACGGAAACCTCCTTCAGCTTTGGTCTCTACAGACTAGTGCGTCATGGTCCTCTTCAGCCTATATATTCCTTATGGAGCAACGAAAGAGTCTGATCTCCAGACTCAGACACTCCCTCTTCCCTCTCCATCTCTTTAGCAATAATGCACAATGATGAGCCAGCCATAATGTATGTTTAGATGCAGTTGAACTGGTGCGTCATTCATTTACTTGCATGATACAAAACTACAGACTTTATTAATATACTGTAGCTGGACATACAAGAGGGGTCTTGGATCTCTGTAAAAGGGGTTTCTTTTATGATAATGACAGGCTGACTGTACATTATCCCACTTATTACATGGCTACTTGCCAAATAAATAAATGAAATGTGATAAAGCGATATGAAATATTGATTTCAGTTCATCTTATTTTATTATGTGAGAAGAAAAAGACCATGCAGTAATATGAGATACATGATGCTAGTACAGATATATATAGGAAAACTTGCCTGAAGCAATTTAGTAAGAAACCAAGTGTTTAGCTGTCATTACAAAAGAATATCTGACCACAGAATCAAGATTCAGAATCAAGTGCCTCAAAGCACCATCTAAAATGATTTGTTAAAGGCTTAATTAAAGTTGTTATGAAGTTGTAATGGTTTATCTAAAGTTGAGACGTCTAGTGAAATATAAAGCAAATAAAAATATGGAAAATATTTAAAATGTGAATACTTTAAAGACAAAAATAAAAATTAATTTATTAAAAATAAATAGAAAGTAAAAAATACATAAAATGTGGTATGTTAATAAATAAAAGCTAATAAAAATATATAATATAAAATACAAATAAGTACAGTAAAATTTCAAAAATAAATAACTTAAATACATAAAAAATAAATCATTTAAAAAAAATAAAAAGAAGGCTAAATGAAATGTGGTAAGTTAATAAATAAAAAATATATTTCAATAATTTAATATGACCATCTAAAATTAAACTTGCCTAATAATGTCTATCCTCAGCATCTACTGTACAATAACTATTAAAACATCCATAACGAATCATGACATTACTGCCTCAGTCTACTTCACTCACAAACATGCTCTTAAGTGTTTATGCATTAGCGGAAGAACATTATGACTATTTTATGACTCTTCCGTATGTAAAAATAATGTAAAAATCTTAACAATGCTTTTCTGCTGTCTCTTCTCATCAGCTGTCTAGATCCATGAAACCAAGCTTTGTACCTGTTCATACTGAGGAGCAGAGGGAACTTTGAATGTTGTGAAGTTGATGCAACTTAAAAAAAGTGACATATATGCAGTGAGATGCAAAAGTCCACCTCAAACAGACTGATTGTGAAATGCACTGCTGAGGAATATAAGTGCCAGCGATATATTCTAATTAAATTATACAGGGAAAAAACAACAACAATGGTTTGATCTCTAAAGCCGATATTTTGCATACTCATATTTTTTTGAGTGATAATTTGGTAGCTTTTTTCAGCAAATATTGATTTTTGATTAATTCAATGAATTAATCACCATATAATGCAATTCATTTGAATCAACTGGAAGCCCTAGTTTATATTAATATGAGAACAGTGCATCAGAATTTTGAAGGAAGATATACTAATCACTGATAACATGAAAAACTTTACCCATCAAAGGCCTGAGTGCGGGAGAGGAAAGATGACTGCTGATGAGTTTGCACTTATTAATGCATGAGTTTAAACCGGGCAAAGGCATCAGACAGTCGGGGGGAAATCAATACGAGGAGAGGACATGGGCCTTGGGGCCTGCCAGAAACTAACTTCAAAACTTTCTGAACTTCCTCTTAAATCTCTGCATGAAGTTACAAAACAAAAGAGAATTCTTTGACATTTATGCAAGATAAGCACAAGGACTGCCATAAAACAGGAGGAAAACTCTCATTTGTGTGACACTAAAAGCATTTCAGACTAACTTTTGTGGTTTTTGAAAGTCTCTTATGCTCAAAGCTGCATTTATTTGACACCAAAAACAGTAACATTGTGAAATATTATTATGCTATAAAATAAAGGTTTTCTATTTTAATACATTTTAAGATGTAATTTATTCACTGCAAAGGTACATTTTCAGCATCATTACTCCAGTCTCCAGTGTCACATGATATTTTAGAAATCATTCTAATATGCTGATTTGGCACTCAGGGCACATGTTTTTTATTATAGTTGTGCTGCTTAATATTTTTGTGGAAATTGTGGTACATAGAAATAAATACTGATACCCCAAAAGTTTGAAAGGTAGTATATAACGTAACATGCAACCATGAAGGATTCATTTTATGTAATTTGGAAACTGCTGTGCATGTTTTTCATAGGCGATGCATTATGGACTTTATAGTATGCATGAGGGTGACTATTATCTCAGGAGAGTGTCTCCATATAAGTGATTAAAACTCAGCACAGCTCTTAATTTAATAGCCTTGTTGCTGAAACAGCATTACAGTCTATGAGTATGATACATCAAACATTATTTATAGACGTCTTGGGTTCTTACTTTGCCTGTAATTATTTACACACCCTGAAAAGTAAGCCAGGATTTAGGTGATGTGTAAATATGAGAAGTATTTACATATTAATTTGACTCGGATAAAACCAAAGCAATACAGAAACAGATAGTTGTTATTAAGGAAAAACATCTCAACAGGAACATCGAGATTATTTCATGAATTCTACAGTTATCCGATAATTATTGTCAGCATTTCTCTGTGGCTGTCAAGTAATATTGCATTAATAAATCAAATTTCCTACATTCAATAAGAAATGTCTGCATATTAAATCATATTGGACTGTTGCACCTATGCAAGTCTCACTGCTGAGGGATAAATAGGAAACTAGAAATATTAGAAATCTAATATTTCTAATAACAACACACACACACACACACACACACACAATAAGTATAGTAAAACAACAATATTGTGAAATATAAAGTATTTTTGTGAAATATTATTACAATTTAAAATAACTGTTTTCTATTTTAATCCATTTTGAAATGTAATATGTGTTATGCAAAGCTGAATTTTCAGCATCATTACTCCAGTTTTCAGTGTCACACGATCCTTCAGAAATCACTCCTAGGTTACGTATGTAACCCCAGTTCCTCGAGGGAACGAGATGCTGCGTCCGAGAACGCTAGGGGAACGCAGCTCGAGTTCCTGAATAGGAACGTCTTAGGTTACGTTTGTAACCCCTGTTCCTCGAGGGAACGAGACGCTGCGTCCGAGAACGCAGCTCGAGTTCCTGAATAGGAACGCCTTAGGTTACGTTTGTAACCCCAGTTCCTCAAGGGAACGAGACGCTGCATCCGGGAACGCTAGGGGAACGCCCCCTAGCGTTCACGGACGCAGCTCGAGTTCCTGAAGAGGAACATTTCTTATTGTTATCAATGTTAATATTTTTGTGGAAACCATGATACTTTTTTTTTTTTCAGGATTAACTGATGAATAGAAAGTTCAAAAGAACAGCATTTATTAGAAACATTAATCTTTTCATTATATATGTCTTTACTGTCACGTTTGATCAATTTAATAAATCCTCACTGAACAAAACTATCAATTTTCTTTAAAAAAAATAATTCTGATGACAAACCTGGTAAGGTATATGACACTTAATAAATTTGTTCAACTCCTGACATGATCATGTAAAGAAGCTGAATTTTCTCTAGGAACAAAAAAACCGTTACACTAGTTTATATGGCATTTCACTACACCCACAGCCTAAGGTAATTGTATTCGTGAAGTCTCTCCATATTTGCCATCTTCAAAGGCACACTGCCATCTGTTGGGCTCACACTACAAAGTACAGAGGGAGTTCAGCTGGACTTTGACTACTTGGGATTCTGTCCTGGTTTCTTTCTCTGATCCATTCTGAATTTTTGCCACCTCTGCTATCTCAACTTCATGTTTGTGCATTCTTCAAACAAACTCTCTTATTTTTTTTCTAGAAAATCAGGTAGTGTTCTTCTTAGTGGTATATAATATGTACTTTCTTGAGTAAAAACTAACCAATCAGAATGAATATTTCAAATGATGCAATATTAGTGTAACCTAAACGGGTAGCCTCTAGGTTCAACCGCTAATTAAATTAAGTTGATTTTTAATTATCCATGTCATAGCATTTAAATGGAAAATAATTGTGCTTGTTTAATTTATTGGATTTTGTGGATTACATCAAATGAGAAGTAGAGCTCCTCACTGCTGGTAATCCTGTGCCTTCCTAAATGCTGGGCTCATAAAAAGCATTTAAAAAAGCATTTAGAGGCTTAAGTAATGACAATGTAATTTGAAAACAACCTGATTTTAACAACCTCCAGTCACAGTTCATTTCACTTGCACAAAGTGCAACTTTTTGAGGCTGTCTGGAGTCCCAGATGGTTTGTTTCAAGAGGTGAAGCAGTATCATATTTTGCATCTGATTCAGCAGTATGTTATTTTGGTCACTGGTCCAGGGAGCCTCTAAAAAATGAACAAGAAATGTAATTTGCTCTTAAAATCAGTTTACAAAACAATTTGCCTATTTTAAATGCACATAAACAGACTGTAGACATGACATCTGATGATTTTTTGGTAAAGAATCCAAGCAGGGGCCAAAGACTTGTCTGAATAGAGAAAAAGAAACTAGATGACACTGTAACAGGCTACAAGAAATGCTGATGGGATGGAGGGATGAAAGTGAACTGGGGTCTCAGTCCTGCAGATGTAGGCACACATACACGCTACATTACTCACTGTCTGCACACACAGAGGTGCTTTGTCAATTATTTACCATGGATGTTGCAGCTCATACACACGCTGTCCCCTCACAAGCTCCCCGAGCGGTTTGACACAGGTTACCTATTAAATACAGCACAAACCCTGCATATAACAGGGACTAAAACGTATGTTGGTTATTACAGAAAGATAATTAACTGCAACATTGGAATGTAATTGGGAGAGGGACAGAATGGGGAGGATAAGTGAAAGAGGATGAAAGCAAAAATAGATGAGGAGGGAGAGAGCGATGCTGTAAGAAGAGGAAAACATGACATCAGGTTGAGTGTCTATAGTCAGGCAGTGCTGCTGAACAGAAGCAGCAGTGTGTTAGATAGTACACAGAATGTGGTATATATAGTTATAGGTTATATATAACGTGAAGAAATCAATGCTTTTATTCAGCAAGCATGCATTAAATAACTAAAAATGACAATAAAGATGTTTATAATGATTTCTAATTTCAAATAAATGCTGATTTTCAGAACTGTTCATCTTATAAAAATGCATCAGGGTTTCCACAAAAATATTACTCAGTTTTAAAACATTGATAATAATAGTAAATGTTTCTTAAGTAGCAAATCAATATATTAGAATGATTTCTGAAGGATCATGTGACACTGAAGACCAGAATATGCTGAAAATTCTGCTTCGCCATCACAGTAATAAACTATATTTTAAAATATATTAAAATAGAAACAGTTTTTGCATTGAATTTATTAAACCTATAAACTGAATACTGAAATAAATGAAATTACTTGTGATTCACTGTAATGATTTTTTTTCCAGAAAAGAAAAGAAAATAATGCATGCATTATTGTGTGCATATAATGTGTGCAAGTTTTATAACATTTTGTCAGTGACAATCATAGCAGAATTGATTTGGTTTAAATCAATTCAAAACATTTTTAAATGAATCACTGCATGACTACAAAAAAAAAAAAATCCCCACCACTAATGACAGTCTTTTTGGAACAAAATAAATAAATAATAAAGGACAAGTGCAAAACCATATTAGACTCTTATATCAGTGCTCTTGGAATGCTGCTCGACCAATAAAATTCATATACGGTATACTGTATATTTAATGTAATATGACTGGTCCAAGAGTGCTGATATAGAATAAAACATCTGGGGGACATTTCACGGTTTGTATCGCTTGCTTGTGTTAACAGCACAACCAGAAGCTAGCGTGGAATTGTGTGATTTTGAATGGATCAAGGAGTGTCTTTTTTCTCATTTCAGGATCGCTCGGAGCGGCATTTTGTTCCCCACTGAATAGGAAGCGTAAAATGGAAAACCTGGAGTGGAGCATATGCTACTTTCAAGCCATGTCTTGATTTGAATAATGTTATATATGAGCTCAGTGCACATAAACGGAACCACAAAGCCATTTTACCTGTGGTCATGTCAGTTAAAATATGATAGCAGAAGCAAGTACTATAGGCCTACCAAATATTTCTAAAAGGCCTATATACAGTTTTATGAATGCTATTTTAAACCTCTCCTCTTTAATTTGTTCCCTCCACTCCTCCATCTGGATCATGGCTGGCACATAGCGTTCAAAACATTTTCTAGGTTTTTACTTGAGCCCTGGGGTGCCGCACTGGCGATGATCCATCTGACCAGACAGCATTTCATGAGGGACTTGCGGGAGATGCGCGGCTTCTGCCACTTCCCGTCGCTCTCCTTCTGCCCGCTGGGGTCCCCGTCCCGACCGTTGGCATCAGGCAGCAGACCTCCATCGACACCCTTCTGTCCATCTGCCTGGAGGACAAAGACAATGAGAAAACACATTAAAAGTGCCCAGATTTTAAAAGCAAGTCAAGGTGGTCGCACAGAAAACCATCTCTTTGAATGTGCTGCTATTACGACCATCACTGTCTGCTATAAAAATATGTTATTTTTAGTTTATTAAAACATAGATACATGTCAAATCAAGGAGAAGCTGATGATTCTGATAAAACCTATCATTTACCTTGATCATGAATCAAATTATGAACCAGTTGTAACATTTTTCTTTCTTACCTGAAACAGCATCAACTGAATCCTGATATTTTACACAGATTCCTACAACAATTCCCCATTATCGCATCAGGATGGTTGTGGGGATTTTACCCCTGTAGTTAATTTTTAATTGGTAAACTGATGGCATTGCAACTCGCCACATTACAACGCTCCCTAGCCACCCACAGACGGTTCCACCATCAGCAACAGAAATGACAAACACATCAAAGATGAGGAAGGTGAGAGACGTGCTAAAAGTGGTACAGAGAAAAAAATATAAAAGTAAGAGTGAGGAAAGTGTCTAAGGAATTGCAGCTTTAAAGAAAAATATTTAAACGTGCCTTCAAAAATGAGCTTGTCCTCATGGAAATGCACACATCTGTGAGAATTCGCTTGTGTGCAAAGTATTGTTCATCTTGAATGGTGTGAGGAATCCTGTAAGGGCCCTCACTTTTTTCTTGTTCTTATTTGAATATGAACAGACAGTAAGCTTTGCTCTGAACATTCAGAGCATTGCTAAATTATTCAACCTCCTTAAAAACAGCATCAATAAATCATCAGGGGCCAGCGCCATTTTTTCAGGGCCGGCATGTGTTAAATATTGCCATGAAAGAGAATTTGTATCACTCACTGAAAGAACTACAAAGTACATTTTTAATTCTCCAAAAATGCACAGAATTTAAGCACTTAAGAGTTGTAAATACCTACAAGCACTAATTTGCTTCACTACACATCTGCCCTGACAGGCAGTGGGGAGTGTTACCTAATCGCGCTAGCAAATTCAAGACTGTTTCTTTTCTCACTGTATTTTTGTGTTTTACTCTGATTTGGTTGATAACAATGCTCAATGTCATGTGGGCATGTGTGTCTTTGTGCTGGACTGTCATGTTGTCACCTACAGACCTTGGCACCTGCTGCATTATTGACATGACTATAGTGAGTCAGCCGAGTGTATCATGTATGGTAAGCAATGTCAACATAGCAGGCTCCAATTAATCTCTGGCTTGACCACTGTGACTGCTCAACCTGTCCCAAACAACCACATATGGCACCTTCAACACAAATAGTCCTTGATATCCCCACAGGAACACCAGGGTAGCTGCGTCAGTGGCACTGCACTGGTACAAGTGAAAACAGAGCAGCATGATATACAAGTGATTTTGGTGTTTTTTTCTAGCTTATAAAGGCTGCAGATTTATTGCTGACTTTCTTGCCACAACTTCATAACCTTTAATCAGATCAGTCCCTTTGTCTTGACCCCTACCAGAGGGAATTTTCTATACATCAACTGCTTTTGGATTGAGTGAGTACACAGCAGTGTGACTACACAAGAAATCACACTAGAGCACCTGACCAAGGCAAGACAAGTTTATTTATATAGCACATTTCAAACAAAGTGGTCAAAATGGTAACAGTAGAAACAAGTGCAGTACAAATTGAGTAGGCTTGAGAACCAACACAAGTTGAGTAAAAGCTTAACAGCTCTGGTCATTTAAGAGCATCTGAAAAGATTATAGAGCAACACTGTGCAGACTTCAGAACTGTGCTATCTGAAAATATTCTAGTGAAGCACTATAGAAAAAAGATTTTAAAGCAACACTGGCTGATAAAACTCCCGAGCAGTGCTATCACTATCTGAAATTATTCTAGAGCAGCACTATTTTAGCAGATTAAAAACCGACAAAAGGTGAGCAGACTTCAGAGTAACACTATCTGAAATTATTCTAGAGCAGCACTATCTGAACAGATTATAGAGTGACACTAGCTGAGCAGACTTCAGAGCAACACTATCTGAAATTATTCTAGAGCAGCACTATTTTAGCAGATTAAAAACCGACACAAGGTGAACAGACTTCAGAGTAACACTATTTGAAATTATTCTAGAGCAGCACTATCTGAGCAGATTAAAAACCGACACTAGGTGAGCAGACTTCAGAGAAGCGCTGTCTGAAATTCTAGAGCAGCACTATCTGAACAGATTATAGAGCGACACTAGCTGGGCAGACTTCAGAGCAACACTATCTGAAATTATTCTAGAGTAGCACTATTTGAGCAGATTAAAGACTGACACTAGGTGAGCAGACTTCAGAGTAACACTATCTGAAATTATTCTACACTATCTGAACAGATTACTGTATAGAGTGACACAAGCTGAGTAGACTTCAGAGCAATCTGAAATGATTCGGCAAAAAACGACCGTAATAGTGTGATAATTCGATTTATGTTTACTTCAAGTATGATTTAAGACGGATTAAGGTAATCAAAAATCTCTGTTTACATGGTAGATTCTTAATCAGAGTATTGTCTTAATCGTGTTAAAATCAGAATATTGCTGTCCATGTAAACATACTCATTGATGTGTAGGTGGAGATGGATTATTGTGAGTTAAGAGATTGTGTCACTGCATCAACACCTTAAGGTCTATCACATTCTCTCTGTAAACTGTCATGTAGTTTTGTGTGCCCACCACTGTTGTGTCACCAGCAAACTTTATGATGTGGTTGTTCTGATGCTGGGCAACACAGTCATGAGTAAGTAACATAAACAGTAAGTGGCTGAGAACACAGCCCTGAGGGGCACCAGCGTTTAGAGTGAAAGAGTGCAATATATTCTTATAGACCCCTACTGCCTTAGATCTGTCAGTCAAGACGTCCATGATCCAGTTGCAGAGTGTGTTGGTATAATGGTGTTGAAAGCTGAGCTCAAGTCAGTGAACTCCATTTTGACAAGTGCCTTTGTGCTGCAAGTGTGAGAGGGCCAGGATGACATATGACATGGCATCCACAGTGAAGCAGTTGTGTCTGTAAGCAAACTGTAAGGGGTCCAATGTGGGTGGGTTGATGGTTTTTGTGTGAGTCATGACCAGCCGCTCGAAGCATTTCATGATGATGGGTGTGAGTGCTACAGAGTGACAGACATTAAGGCAGGTTATTGATGGTTTCTTTGGCATAGGGATAATGGTGGCAGTTTTGAAGCACATTGGGACCACAGATTGTGCTAGTAAGATGTTAAAGATGTCTGTAAGGACAACAGTTGGCTGGGTCAAGCATGCTTTCAAGCATCCTTTCAGCATCCGGCAGGGGATGCGATCTGTGTCAGTGGCCTTAACTATCTACAGAGTCCTTTTTTTCTTTTTTACTTCAGCTGCTGTGACAGAAAGCATCTGTCACATCAATTCATCTGGTGGTGATTCTCCAGGAGGTGTTCTTGGAACTTTTGGGTATATGTGACCAAGGCTTATTCTACCCCAGCAGCATGGTTGTTCCTGGCTTCCCTCAATGCTCTACCTTCAATTTTGTTACCTGCCCTGAAAGCAGCATCTCCTGTTTTGAGGAGGGAGCAAACCTCTTCATTAAACCAAGGCTTCTGTTTTAACAAATAAACACATGGCACATTAGTCCAAAAAAATTAATTCATATATGCAAGTTTGGAATCATGGTTAAGGTCTGGGGTCCACAATGCTGAAAACATTATATCTGACACTTTTAGAATGGGCATATGTTCACAGTCTAAATCCCAACACTGACAGACAATCAGTCTTCTTGTTCTCTGCCCGCCCAATGATGTTGCCTTTGGGCTGTACTTTGGGTGTTTCTTGTGACAGATTCTCAGAGACCAGAGAGTAAGAAATTTTCCTATTTAGAATTTAACAGAATGTTCACTGAATTATTAAATACTACTTAGAGTTATGTTGTGTTTGAATTTTAAATCAGTCTGCCAGCATGGAGAGGCAACATTACATCAGTTCAGAAACAGAGGCCCCCCAGTGTAAGCTGCATCTCATTTTTTCAGGAACCAAAGAAGAACCAAATTTCCTTCCTCCTCTTTCTTTGTCTGTTCAGTATAATGATCAAATATACACGGATACCATGGAGTTGGCCAAGATGAGCCAATGGTATACTTATGTCATGCAAGTGTCACATTTGAAATTCCAGCAATAGAATACTTGCTTTAAATAAGTGGCTAAAGGTCAAAATAGAAACATGGGAAACACAAATCTGACTCATTTTTGAAAATATTTTTTGTGCAGTGCACCTGGATTTTTAAAAATAACATAGTACAAAATTACTCAAACTGTAAACAATCCCTGGGTTTCTCATTTTGACACAACATTCCACACCAAGAGGAGAAAATATCCCTGCTAACTCAAATTCTTCAAAGGAGGGCATGCTTTAAATTAGGGCTATTCATTTCCATTCCTGGATGGCAACAGCTCACAGAGTTTAATTCTAACCCTGATACCCAATCAAACACAACTCCATGCAATAATCAAGTAACTCTGAAAATCTTGATTGGATGGTTCTGATGTGTTAAATTAGGGTTGGAACTAAACTCTCTGAGTTGTGACCCTCCAGGAATGGAACTGAATAGCCCTGCTTTAAACTATCAAAGTGTCAATCGAAAATGACAGACTCAAGAAACAGACATATAAACACATTGTTCCTTCTCTGATGATTATATAAGCCATCACTGCTGTTGTCAGAGGTCATCTGTGTCTATATTGTTTTCTTGTCTGGCACATCTATGTTTAAGTGGATAAGAGAGTATTTGTATGCAGCTATTAATATTACTAGTGTGGTGGAGATATGCAATGTTACAATGTAAAATATTAAAAGAAAATGTGGATAACATTTCCCAAAATTCCATTACAGTCCTCTCATATTGATGTTGACTGACCTAAGAAACTAACTGAAATACCATTAGTAATCTGGTACAAATATTGAAATATTTATTTCCTCCAAAACCTCTTATATTACGTTAGCCAAAGGACATGAAGGGCGTGATATCAAATTCCTGACACAGGCTGTTCTAAAGTAGTCTAAAGAAGCCACAGTGTTACATAATAATCAGATTACTGGTTATAAAAGTCACTATCCAACAAACTTTGTAGATGAAAATGGCTTAGGGCTCCTCTCAAGACAATTTAATACACTTTAAATAGCTCTCTCTCTCACACACACACACACACACACACATTAGACTCCACTTTGTAGTATGAATAACCAGCCTTCAGAAAGTGTGACTGAAGACCATGTTAGAAAGCAAGTTAATAGAAAATTAAATAGGAATCAGCCTAATCTTATCTGTTTATCAGTGATATAACCAATATTTGCATGTAGAAAAGTTCATTTAAGCAGAGGAAGAATTAAATATGCACAATGCATATTTAAAACACGTGTGTTAAACTTTATGTATTGTGCATATTTAATTCATAATTCATTCATTCATGGTAGGCAATTCTGTAACCATTCCCAAACGTACAGAATTGCCTATATCTGAGAACACGCAGACTGGATTCAAGTTTCTAAACACTTCAAAGTGAAAGGCACAGAAAGATAAATACATAATAGATCAGGTTCTTTGCGTTTCAAAATTGTTTACCAGAACACGTTATTTCTGTTTATAACCCCTAAAACAACTACATTTTTTAGTTGGAGATCAAATAATGGATTATTAACATAGCCTAGATTAAAATATTTTCTTTGCATTCGTCTCAGGTATCTTACCTGCATGATGTTCAGGTTGTCTGTTTTGATGATTAAATAAACGAATGTCGAGGGATCCTTGTTCAAGCGCGCTCTCATTTACTGTCTGCTTTGATGGTTGTGTATACAGATGTGAAAACAGAAGAATATCCCGCTCGATAATTTTAGTGACAGAGGATGGGACGCGAGAGAAAGAGAGAGAGAGAGAGCGCGCGTAGTGAATTACTCATTAGGTAAATTCAGTATTCACACATTTAAATGACGACTCATATTTGCTTTATGGTGTTATAGTTTTATCATTATTTAAAATAATAAGTTATTCAGTTGGAGAGAATAGCTACTGTGCATTTTGATTTAGTGAATGATTTATAAATATTATTATTATTTTTTTTGGGAGGGTGGAGGGGTAATCATTAATTGTCCATGGATTAGTAATTAATATATTTATTATAGGTACAACATGCAACCAAATACTGTTGGTTGACACAACCTTGGATGTTTAACTGATTTTCTTAGCAACCTAGCATGGTAGCATGTCCCAAAAAGTTAATTTGTGGAAAACAAATTCAACTGCAAAAGGCAATTTTTATTTTTATGATCAGGAATTATGGTTAAAAACGTAACTCTTCTCACTCCGCTTGTCCTTGTTTGCACATTCCTGTCAGATTCGTAGTGATGGAAACACTGCTTCAGGAAGGTTTTGAATTAGTAGTTTGAGCTTGTATCAAACTCGCCAAGTAACGCGATTTCAGCAAATGAGCAAAAAATCGTTACGTTACTCGGTAAGGCTCCGAAGGGCTCGCCGGTAGATGGCGTTGGTCTGATCCATGATTGAGTCTTTTTTCAGTTTTGCAATGTAGGTTCATTTAGTGAATTGTAATGCATGTATAATACAAAAAGGATAATGATACTTAATTGCTTCCAAATGCTGTTCCTAATAACACACAAAGCAAACACTACATATTAATAAAATACATTTTAACAGAACTTTCATATAGTATTTAATTGTAAATTACATTTAATAGATTACACTTTCATGGAGACATTTGTGGTTGGTTTGAAAAAGGTGGCATTACACATATTTGGGCTGGGTTTCATTGCACTTACAAAGTTTTTTTTTTTTTTTTTTTTTTTGCCAGCAGGTGCAAAAAGATGTTCTGAATATTTTGAAACCGTGAATCATTTTACAAAGCAATTACTTAAATTGATTCAGCGCTTCAAGAAGCTTCACTTTTCCCATTGCTATAGATTTGTTTAACACAATATTCATTTAAATAACTAAAACAAGTGAGTGAGTCACTGAATCATTCACTCAACCGATTTGTTCAAGCACACTAATTCATGTACAAACACCACTTCTACTGTGTTGCTCGGAGACAGTTTTCCAGTCCATTTCAGCTCTTTGTGTCTCTGCTAACGAGTCAATGAGTTGAAGCAGGTGTGTTTGATTAGGGAGGCATGGAAAATCTGCAGAGTTGGGTGAACTCCAGGAGCAGGACTGGGAAACAATGCTTGAGGGCTCTGGATAATTTATGCCATGCCCAAAATTCACCTGATGCCACTGAATTTATTCCTTTTCACTTGTGCTTTGGCTTTAAGTAGAAACACAGATAGTAATTAAGTCTATTAAATTAGTAGTAACCAGGTGCTCAGTCATTTTCATGCATGTTAAAAAAAAAGGTGAAAAAGAGTATAAGAAAGTGGTAGATGGCATCTCCATTTGATTGGATAATTAACTCAATGGAGGAGAAAGGTCCAATCTGTGTAAGGCTCCTTATTAAACTCATTCTGTTCCTGATTGTACAAAAGAGCTTTTATCTATGCTATTCCCCCAGTGCTTTGCAAGTTTAATTAATCATTTCCAGATGAGTTCACCACCCTGTTCTTTAACGTAACTGCAGAAGCAACCTTCTTAAGTCTCGGCACAACCATAGTATGTGAAGCATGTGAGAGTTAGAAAATAAATTAGGTTTTTTAGTTTATTTTTGGTTTGCTTGAAGGTGAATTCCTTCTATGGACAAAATTACTCAATCAATTTGTATGCCTGGTAGGGTGAGTTAGCCTTGTACTGGTAATATAATGGGGTTGAAGAATTGAGTGGCCTCAGATCGGCACCATTAGCATCATTTTTCACCTTCAGCTGAAATCTTCGTCCTCTCTTTTCATTCTCTAAAACTGCTTTTGGCAATGTTTCACCATCTTATGTTGGTATTTTCTATGTATGATCATGTTTCAAGCCATTAGATGGAATTCTACTTGAAGTCTGAACGATGTACAGCTTAACTGGATCCAAGTGCCTTTCTAGCCTGTCACCATCTTTAGAGGAAGGTTAAGCGATATTAGATACCCAAATTTAGGCCTGTAAAGAAAAATGTGAGGAGCAGGGATTGACACCTGAATGCATCACATAAAAGACATCAGATTAGGTTAATAACCTTTTAGTAATTGATGTTGATTTAAAACTAACTGATTTCTACTTGCTTCCATATAATGCACATGGTACTATAATTTATATTTGACAGTGAATGAAGGCCTGGGTCTGGAACAAGGGTAAGGCAATAAATACATAAATTCCATCCATTTACATTCCTTTGTTTCAGACTCAGACCTTCGGTCTTAAACTATGACAATCCAATATGTAATATTTTAAAAATGCTTATCATTTGAACAAAGAAAGATTCTAAAATAATAATAATGAAAACAATAAAGCTGTAATAAATAATAGTTACAAATAATAAATAAATAATAATAATAATAATTTATTGTGTGAAAAAAAAATGATATCAGTTTTGACACAATTATTAGTGTTTCTTGGTTAAGGAGTCATTTCCACCTCAACCTTTTTTCTCATATTAAATTTTTTTCAAAAGTTAGTGTACAGTTTCAGTGAAGAGCTTGAGATGAAATATGAGATAACCGAGTATAATAAACATGTAATCACCCAGGAGCAGATCTAGACAGGTGGAGCTGGGGAAGTGGAGGGTTTCTGAAGCTCACTGCAACTGCTACAGCAAGCACTAGCCAAGTATTTGAATGCTAAGCAGCAAGCTCACTGCCAACTGATGCGAAAAGAAACCAATCAGCTTCACCATGTGAATGATGATGTAATTGATCAGAATATGTTAGAACCTATCGGGTTGCACGACCTAGTGCTTCATGTGTTTCATGCGTCTGTGTTTCATGGTGTTAGCTTTCACTGTTATGCTGATGATACTCAGCTCTATATTTCTTCGCGGCCCGGTGAAACACACCCAATTGAGAAACTAACGGAATGCATAGTTGATATAAAAAAACTGGATGACGAGTAATTTCTTACTGCTAAATTGAGGTGTTAATTATCGGACCTAAAAACCCCACATGTAATAACCTAGAACACTATCTAACACTTGACGGCTGCTCTGTAAATTCTTCTTCATCAGTTAGGAACCTAGGTGTGCTGTTTGATAGCAATCTTTCATTTGAAAGCCATGTTTCTAGCATCTGTAAAACTGCGTTTTTCCATCTCAAAAACATATCTAAATTGCGACCTATGCTCTCAACGTCAAATGCAGAAATGCTAATTCATGCGTTTATGACCTCAAGGTTAGACTATTGTAATGCTTTATTGGGTGGTTGTTCTGCACGCTTGATCAACAAACTACAGTTGGTCCAAAATGCAGCAGCTAGAGTCCTTACTAGAACCAGGAAGTATGACCATATTAGCCCGGTTCTGTCAACACTGCACTGGCTCCCTATCAAACATCGGATAGATTTTAAAATCTTGTTAATTACTTATAAAGCCCTGAATGGCTTAGCTCCTCAGTACTTGAGCGAGCTCTTATCGCATTATAGTCCTCCACGTCCGCTGCGTTCTCAAAACTCTGGCCGTTTGATAATACCTAGAATATCAAAATCGACTGCGGGCGGCAGATCCTTTTCCTATTTAGCACCCAAACTCTGGAACAATCTACCTAACACGGTTCGGGAGGCAGACACACTCTGTCAGTTTAAATCTAGATTAAAGACACATCTCTTTAACACGGCTTACACATAACACACTAATACACTTCTATTATTCAAATCCGTTGAAGGATTGTTAGGCTGCATTAATTAGATTAACCGGAACCAGGAACACTCCCCATAACACACGATGTACTCGTCTATGGCATCTATGCTAATATTTGTCTGTTTCTTTCTTATTCTGTTTCTCAATCCGTATCCAGATCAGTTGGTGGATCAGCACCAAGAGATGATGTCTACAGCCCTGATCGTCAGCGATGAGCCCCAAAGACATATCCCCAGTGAAGACCTCGACTAAAAATACAATAAAACTAAAAATATAACAAAATAACTAAAAATATAATAAAATACCTAACTACATAATACTATTATTGTTAGAAATTGCATCAATATAAAAATAGAAATAATACATTTATACATTTAAAATTTTAATTAAAACATAATAATATACAAATATGAAAAATGAATAAATATATTTTAAAATAATAAATAGTATAATATAGATATACACAACAGAAATATATTAAATGAATTAAACTATAAATTAAAATTATAATAAACAAACAAATATATATTATAAAAATAGACAGAGAAACAATAAATGCATTAAACTATACATTACAATTATAGCAAATGAATAAATCATATAAATGAAAAACTTCAAATAATGAATAAAACACAAATATAACAAATACATTAAATTATAAATTAAAATGCCCCATCGGGACAAGACCACGGGAATCAGATAAGCCCTTTACACAATCTGACATGGCTACGGTTGGAATTGAACTGCGGGTTTCGTCTGGCCAGAGGAGAACTGGCCCCCGACTGAGCCTGGTTTCTCCCAAGGTTTTTTTCTCCATTCTGTCACAGAGGGAGTTTTGGTTCCTTGCCGCTGTCGCCTCTGGCTTGCTCAGTTGGGGACACTTAATTTCTAGCGATTATCGTCGATTTGATTGCACAGATACTATTTAAACTAAACTGAGCTAGACAATGACATCTCTGAATTCAATAATGAAATGCCTTTAACTGAAAATTGAGTGTTTAATCTTATCATTATACATTACTGACACTCTATCCTCCAATTTGATACTGTTTAAGCGCTTTGACACAATCTGTATTGTTAAAAGCGCTATATAAATAAAGGTGACTTGACTTGACTTGTGTTTTGCTTGGCAACCATTCTGCTAAACACTGCTGAAGAACTCAATTGCTTGGTGGAAGAATTATAATTTGTTATCAATAAATTACTACATTTTTTTGTTGCTGCATGTTTTTTTTTTATGAAATGTTGCCAGGTATATGCAGTAGCTGTTTTCTATTCGCTCTATTCTGTGCCTAACAACAGACCTTAGCTCTTCTAACACCACTGTAAACCACAGTTTGTTGTGGCTTATTGCTTTATCATGTTACTGTGGCTGTTTACAGTCATTTGTAAATAGTAACAAGTTTAAGTAAATATCCAAATAGGTGAAAGAAAGATGCAACCAGGAAGCAGAATATTCTTCATACAGTACTTAGCCTGATAAATATGAGCTATGTTCAGGACTCATAGTTCACATCTGTTTAGTCTGTGACTACCTGCTAAATAAAAACTGAATATGATTGAATAAATGATAATGACTTAGGTCTAGATTAACTGAGTGTATTTATGTAGTGATTAAAATCTTGTGCATATACTATCTATCTTTTGTAATCATGATTTTCATATTTCAATAATTAGTGGTGAGAGGTTAATGAGGTACTAGTTAACAAAAAAAAAAAGTACTGTAGAGATAACAAATATACACATAGACTGTAATACTGCTCTACATGTGAGGTTTTAGCGCTTTGCTTATTTTTATTTAGAACTCAATTAGCTCTTTATACTTACAAACACTAAAGTACACACGTGATCAAATTTACTGCAGACCTTCCTTTCCAAACATCCACTGTACTTTCATTCAGTTTTGCTTAAAACAGACATAATATTTTGTTTGGCCTCTGCTGTTTATTTTATTATTGTTCATCCCAGATCATAACATAATGTGCTGTCAGTAATAAATGGTTGTGAAGTACAAAGGTTTGGCCAATTTATTGGAGACCTTCCAAATTCAGTCAAAATGGAACACCTGCCACCTGCTTGGAAAAAGAATTCAAAACAGTTCAAACAAGTCAGTAGTTGAGCATGACTGTTGACTGTCTGATCTCTCTTTCACAACAAATGGAGAATATATAAAGGGATATAGAACTAGAACAATTATCAACTGAAGTGCTGAAAATAGTTAACTAATAACGCTCTTGTTTCGCTGTGTGCCTGTGTTCATTCTAGGGTGAAAATCAAATGGTAAGACTTTGCCTCAGTTGCAGATATAGAGCACTGCATTTTACAGAAGCTTTAATGATAAAGCCACTATGCTAACCTTTAATTAAAATATCTGGAACTTAATTAATCCGTCCACGACAAAGGTTTCCCTGTGGACATTTATAAATATCTGATTAATTCAATAAAAAAATAATTTGCCCCACAAGTAAATTTTACGTTATCAAAATTAGTCCTTTTTATTTGTTTAATTTGGTCCTTTTATTATTTTTATTTTACTAAATAATAATAATAATAATAATAATAATAATAAACAAGTGTGTTTATATAATATTTAATATATTTAAATAATACATGCATTTTTTAGACCTGGGCAAATATGGAGATTCATAAGAAAACAATAAATTGTTTATTATTATTATAAAAACAAAAACAAAAAGGCCTCTAACAATAGCTTGCTCTATTCTTTTTCTATTCTATCTGTTTTCTTTTTATTATATAATTAAAAAAAAAGACCTTGCTACGTGTGCTGCTTTATAGGCTAACTGAGACTCTATCTATCTATCTATCTATCTATCTAATATAGTTTTTTTTTGTTTTGTTTTTTTTGCTGAAGTACACTTCTATTTTAAACTATTCAAACTTTTAAAGTATATGTGACTATTTCAGAATTCATAATGATCTGTGCAGCAGTGCCCTCTGCTGGACTCCCGCGATAAATCATAAAGAGCTAATGATTTCAAAAGGATGACTGTGTTGAGAGTATACCAAAAATGAACACAAATTGTAATAAATGCATTGTGGTGAATATCATTAATATATATCTTATTTCAACTTAGCAGTTTATCAATTCAGATTAAAAAAAAAAAAACAGTTGGTAAGAAAATGAGCAACATGACTGAGTCACGGTTTAAAAAAAAACCTGTGACCGTTAAATATTATATAAGTTTAATATTTAAAATAAGTAGTAAGATGAATCATTGGAATTGCCATTTGACAGCTATAGCTATAACAACTTTGTTGGCTGAAAAAGTAATGTATTTCATTAACATAAAATCAGCAGACACATTACTCATTTGGAAAAACAAACTACATTTTTATGAAACCTTTGCTCACGGACTATAATTTGTTGAGAAAACTCATTATAAAAGGTGAATCTGAGGTAAAAAGATCTCACCCTGATATAATCACTGAGGTTAATGTATAAATGTTGTGAGAATCACTTGCAATATTGTTAAACAGTTGCTCATTAAGCTGTAATTAAGTCTAGCTTCTATTTCAGGAGCTGAAGTGAACGTGAGTAACAGTAGCTTGAGAACATTAACATGATTGCCATTTATCATCTTCAGCTGCGGGCACCACTCCATCTACTGTATGATTGGCTCCTGACCCACACCTCCTTGATCTGATTGGCTAGAAGGATCTATATGAATCTAATGTGAAGCCCAAGCGTGACGCCGGCTGTACCGTGCCTCTGACACGGTCTTGGCTCGAGGCTGGAATCAAGCCCAGTGACATTTGTTTGAGCCCTGAAGCGGCTGGGTCAGGGAGAAGACGTCACACCCACAGGGTGACGATGAAACAAATGGTAGGAAATGTCATGTAGAGATGCACAGCACCGCTGAGGCGACAGCCACACTCGCCGTGCTCATCTCTTATGGGTCCAGTCAGGGTCACTGACCTGCTGTCAGTAACAAAACCACATCCCACAATGATTTAGCCCAGATGACAACAGACCAACAATATGGCTTGACGAGTCTTCATGAAACCGAGACTATGAGTTACTATTAGATTAAAGAGGCAATTTACAATTATAATGCGAGCACTGCTTCAGTAGATTATGAAGGCCTTGTGTAAGCATATATTCGACAGTTTTATATCTAAGAGATACATATATTTATATTTTCAGTGCCTTGCAGATATATACAGACCATTTCTCTCATTCTGCTCTATTACAAATCATACAGTGTAATTTTATTCCCCGTGATATTTTCATTTCTAAGGACTGGGACTCTTTTGTTACGACACTGTTTCGAAACTCCAGACAATACAATGACTAGAGAGCAATTGGTTACTAAAATAAACATTTAGGAGCTTTTTAGATGGCAAATTACAGAATCAATCGTTGAAGGTGGCTGTTCAAAAGCATTTTGGTTTATTGAGTGCAGCTTGTTTACATTTTAACAATAGTTCAATAGGACATTTTAGTATATTGATTATGGCAATATGAAACAAGGTATTTTCAAGTTGTATTTAGGATATACAACTTCCAATTTTATGCTATAACTGTTGTCATTCTGATCGTTCGTGTGCAAAACATCAGTAGTTCTGCCTATTCAGAAAAACCCAACTGCTGTGTTGACCTAACAGTCCAAAACGATTAGAACAATAGTATTTTCACCAGCTAAAAAATGGTTTAAAGTCAGTTATTTCTATCTTTTGCTGTAGTGTGTCAGTAGGAAATATCGGTTTACATTTCCAAACATTCACTTTGCCATTAATTGTAATAATTGAGTCTGACAACAGCCTGTGCTCCACACAGAGTTCTGATCTCATCATCATCCAGTGTGTCTGGAATGACATGAAGAAACAGAATGAACTGAGACACACTAAATCCAGAAGAACTGTGTCAATGACATTTCCAAGATGCTTCAAGAAATCTACCTGCAAAGCTACAGTACTGTCAAAAGTTTTAGGCACTTGTGTGAATGAGGATGCTGTTAAAAAATAAAATAGATATTCCTGATCAATTAACTAAATTAAATCAACATTTGGTGCGACATCCTTTGCGTTTAAAGCAGTTTTTGCCCTAGGTGCACTTGCGCATAGTTTTTCAGGCTTTGCAGGCAGGTCTCTTGAAGCATCTTGGAGACGTTGCCACACAAACCCAAAGCATATAATATGAAGCATAATGATTTCTGATCGACTACAGCCAAAACCAGAATCGGTTCAGTGAGGAAGCTGTCACGTTTTTGTTGTGTCTGTGTCTTCTGTGACCTAGTTTTCTCAGAAGTCTGAGTTTGAAATTGTTTTATAAGGAAGTCCATGCACACAGGGTAAAAAGTAACTCTAATTTTATCTCAAAATTCAGACCTTTTCTTCTTGTAATTCTGAGTTTATATCTCCCAATTCAGTTTTTTCCCCTCACAATTCAGAATTGTGATATATAGTGAGATACAGCCTACAGTAAACTTGTGAAACTGCGAGACATTTTCCCCAACAGAACTGTGAGGTTGGCTATCTTACAATAATATGTCTTCCATAGTTTTGTGAATCTTCTGACTCATTAAAAAAAGTTCAGATCGAATCATATCACTGCTTGCTTGCTGTGTTCATTGTTGCATTGTAGGAAAATGCAAGAAACAACACAAGATTCCTAACTATCAACAACGTTGACAACTAAAAACATTGTATTTGCGATTATTTTAGCTGTGCTACGGAGCGCTGCATCAACTTGTGTGCATTATATTTGCATAACTATTTAGCTATAGCTGAAGTTCATACATATAAAAAACACAAATGCCTCACAATTCGAAACTGTTTTGTGAATCTCATGACTCATTAAAAAGAACCAGTTCATAAGTATTTGCGAATCACATCCTAGCTTGTGCTGTGGTGCTTACCAAGAAAACAGAATGGACGAAACAACATAAGACTTAGGCTAACCAGTGCTGGGTAAAAAAGTAATTAATTATTAGTTACTAATTACATCTTCAACATAGTAGTTAGATTACTGTTCTAATTACACTTTCTAAAAAGTATTGCCTTACTTATTACTAATTACTTTCTAAATCCTACATCAACCACGACAATTCAAGGAAAGACATGAGATGGCGCTAAATAATATAAAATTGCCTAAATTATTCTTTAACTGATAAAACTATGAAAGGGAGAAGGTTACATTAAAAAAAAACAACATACATTTTAACATTAGATGTTACACATTGATGTTAAATCCACTATTGTTTATATAGAATGTTCTACAGTTTATACAGTAAACACTGACCAAAAAATAAATAAAAAAATGACACATGATTTTAGTTGTTCTCTGCATTAAACACATCTAATGTACATAAATACATGAAAACCAAAGTTCTGCATAGCTATTCAGTTATAAAACGAAGGTTGAAAAACAATCACCCTAACAAGTACACAATAGCCTTACAATTGGGCTTTAGTTGTTAATCACTACAATAACTAGCGCATTTTCTGGATAAACATCCCACAGTTATGGGTTCATTAATCACGTTGAGAATTAAGGAGAGCTGTGAAAATGAATACTAAAGAAGCTGAGGCACAGTAAACGCGTGAATAAGAGAAAAGGTTCAAAGCAATATTGAAGTGCTTGAACATCTCAGTGTTTGTTCAATTAGCAGGATGAGGGGGCTGAAGCAATTCTTGTACCCATTTGCAAATTACAAGCAGCAACTCAGCAAAGTTTTTGCAGATATTAAACTTGTTCACATGCATCACACCCAAGTGTAATGTAGGATGTTACTTATTTAACGTCTGCTTTCAAAGAACACAATACAGCTGCTTGTACAGATATAACTGCCCTTCTAATTGTAAATTATGTTTTGAGACACATTTTGAGAGACATGTTGATGGAGAAAGTGTAATGATCGCAGATAAGGAATGTCAAATGAGGTGAAATAATAATTGTGATACAGTGGCAGCATCATGTTGTAAATCTGCTATTCATCAGAAATGCCTCTGTAGTTACAAAATGAAGTATGGATGTGCCAGAATATACTGTAAGGAAGCACTGCATATGAAAACGGTTGGCTTAAACAGTTTAACATGGGGAGGAAGGTCATCTTTCAGCAGGGCACAGATCTTAAACACAAGGTGGAATAAACACTGAAGAACAAAAAGCCCAACAAGCCCAATCAAAGCTCTGATCTCAACCCAATTGAGAATTCAAGGCACTGTTTGAAAGTGTGCTGCACAATCGTTGTCTGACTAACCTGAACAACCTTGAGCAAATCTTCACAGAATATTGGGCCAGATCCACACTCGACTAAGGTGGGAATTTGGTATGTATTGATGTGATGGTGCTAAAAAAAGAATTCTAGTTTTCTGAAAACAATGTGGGAGGTGATTGGCCTTTTTAAAAGTTGCAGCCACAATGCAGGTTTGTTGTGCAATAAATGGCTGCCAAGATGCTTTTATGTCATTGTTAAGGTGTTCTGAGAGGTTTTTAGTGCTGTGTTGCAATGCACTTTCTAGGGTGGTTGTAAGTACTGGCCTGTTAGATTGAGCCTCCATGACAGATATGCAAGATCCAGCCCCGTCAGCAGGGTTGTCTAGTACCCAAAACCCAACAGCAAGACTTGTCTGGGATCCAAAACCAGAATTTGCAATATTCCCTCTTATTTGTGAAGACATATACCTTTCATTAAACTCCACAATCACAGGATTAAACAATAATTAAATCATTATAACAAAGAAATAATAAGAAAAGTATTAATGGATAAATAAATGATTAAACGAATGCGATATATAATAATAATAAAAAAACCTAAATCTACTAAATCATTAAATGCAAATAATCAAATGAAAAATCTATCTATCTATCTATCTATCTATCTGCAGTTGGGTTGTTGCTAAACTTTTTGGCTTTTTGTGTCTGAGTGTAAATATGTGCAATAACATTGATGCTGTATAACATGTTTATAATAATTTAGGTTGCACTTTATTTTAAGGTGTTCTTGTTACAGTGTAATTATACATTTAAGTAGTATTAATTAAATACATGCACTTATTATATTGTATGGTTAGGGTTAGGATTAGCGTTACTTGCATGCAATTACGCATAATTTAATGTTATTATAAAAGTAAATGTTATTATAAAAGCATGTAACGTAACAAGGACACCTTAAAATAAAGTGTTACCATATTTTATTAGTGCTGTCAAACAATTAATCACGATTAATCGCATCCAAAATAAAAGTTTATGTTTATGTAATATACGTATGTGTATTGTGTATATTTATTATGTATACATAAATGCACACATGCAGTATATATTTTGAAAATATTTACATGTATATACATTTATATATTTATATTCTTATTTTATATTATATATAAATATATTTAATATGTAAACATATTTTCTTAAATATATACATGCATGTGTTTGTATTTATATAATCATAATAAATATATGCAGTATACACACATATATTATGTAAACAAAAACTTTTATTTTGGATGCGATTAATCACGATTAATCTGTCAGGATTCTGTCGTGTGTGTCATATGTTCCTGCCTCTTGTGTCCTTTTTTGGTTTGTTTCCTGTCCTTGTTTCATGTGATCATTAGTTTATTCTGTTCAGCTGTGTCTGTCTCGTTAGCCAGTGTATATTAGTTCATGCCTGTTCAGTTTCGTGTGGTCTGGTCTACTCGTTACTCCCCGGTGTTCCTGTCGATGTCTGCCTTGCCTTGTCTTGCCCTGATGTCTATTAAAGACTATTATTTGAGTTACGTCCTCGTCTGCGTGTTCCTGCTCCTCCCTCGTGTGTGCACCGTGACATAATCGTTTGACAGCACTATTAAATGTTACATAGTGCTAAGCACTAACTATAAACTATAACTATAAAACTATAAAATAATGTTTTTAATAAAATAATATATATATATGAAATACTAAAACTGCCTTGGCAAGAAACTGAAATAAGTCTGAAAATGACTAAATCTACAACTGAAGTAAAAAATAAAACAACAACGGAATCTAATAAAACTGACAAAAGCACATAAATTTAAACTTAAAATAAAAACTGGGAATATAAAAATAAAAGCAAAATATTCAAAATATTATTAAATACAAGACCCAATATATCAAACGCAACACAGGAGTCCTCCAATTAGCGATCACTGCTGCTTTCCAAACAGCAGAAAATGATCTTGTGATCATCTTGAGATAATTCTGCTAATAAGAATAAGGTAGGATTAAAGCCTCATTAGGCCTTTCAGCACCGCCAGTCTGCTGTCAGGAGCTGCAACTGCGTTTGCTCATCTCCAAATATCATATGCCAGCTGCGGACTACAGTAGCTGACCTTTCCCCCTTTCTCTAATACCCAGGAGCATCGCCATTCTGACATTTCCAGTGTTCGAGAGGATGGAGGCGTGCATGCTGTCTTATTCCAATAGAGGCCTTTGTGATATTTAGA
>JAFVLL020035029.1:0-52552 GCA_021397915.2 Tor tambroides | reverse complement strand
TAGATTAGCTATTCATGTGGTGGACTGTCATGATTTTGGCTAATGCAGGACAATACTGAATGTTGCGCATCAGAGGGGATTTAGAAGTGGGTATAAGCCAAGCCGACTGATAAAGAAGTGGGTATACGCCGTATACCTGCGTATACCCTCCACTACACCACTGACTGAGACGGCATTTATTTACACGATCCACATCAGGAAGTATACATGCTAGTTACATATTGTGCGTACAAGCATATGTACATTTTCATAATTGAATCTATTGCTTAATATGTAGTTTATGCACACAGTGAATCTCTGGAATTGTGTTTTGTGACATACTTTAGTGTTCTTCTTCTGATCGTAATGAAATGTCGCTAAATACTATTGACCAGCTGTATTTGTTAAGTAATACTAGTGTTTGTTCTTACAGAGTAATGACATATTAGAAATCCAATTGCAAAAGACTAAACCTTAGCTTGACTTAGCAAACTCTGGTGTCACTTTCTGCCACTCAAGCGAATGAGTTAAACTAACTTTGCTTTAATCTGATGTTCTTCTGTTGGCCTTGGCAGGTGTTTCATGGCGATCCAGTGTTGTTTTACTTCCTCTGTTTGCTTAGGCTAATGGTGAATGGGCTTTTGGCAAATACTTCAGGTTGCCTATTTGGGTAGTGAGATTAGGCAGCTGTTAGCATTTGGTCCAATCAACAAAGCACCCAAATTTTTCTCTCTACAGGATCAATATGTAAACATAAACCAGAGGACTCCCAGTCTGGGTTAAAATGTATGCCATTCCATATAGATGCTTCTTTTTAGATTGTATTGGTTTGGAATCAATTTCTTCAAAGATTTTCTTCACAGGGGGTTTGATTGACAGAGTAGATTAACGCCAGTGGACTTAAAAAATGGTTTGTATTGACGTCTTTCCGCGGTTGAAACTAGATACCTTCTGACGCTCATTCATGTTTATTTCATACTATAACTAATAAAGAGGAAGAAATGATCGGTTCACATGCTGCTTGAACTGCGGGCGCTACAGCAGTCTGTCATGACACATAAAGGGCCTTCTATTAAAATTTAAATTCCTTAAAAATGAAACCATTTTAACGTGGTAATTATTAGGGCTGCACAATCATGACAAAAATCATAATTCTCGGTTATTTCCTTGAAACTGTAATTGCGTTTATTAATTACAATTATCACCGTTTACACTGAATGATGTTTTGAATAGCTTTATATCATTGTTTGACGGAACGGCATACCATAATTTTATATGAAAATAAACAAGCTGAAGGCACTCTTCCTGAAAAACTTTTATTGCTTTTAGCATTAAGCCTTAAATGTCAACTATACATTGAATACTTTAAATAATAATAAAATAAAATAAAAAAGTGAAAATATGCATGGTATTATAATCTTATACTAAAACAATGAAAAAAAACCTTAAGATAACCTGTAGAAAGAAAAAAACACGTCTTAAGCACTCAGAATAATGTAAGTGGACTTTTTTGTTATTGCGCCTTTGAACAATTACGTAATTTTGACATCTGTAATTGTAATCATGATTATAAATTTGATTAATTGTGCAACCCTAGTAAGTATAGAGCTGTAAAGTTGTGGATGGAAACTAAGCACAGTTTGAGAGATCGTTTTTGCGTTGACGCTAGGAGACGTGAAAACTTGTTAAATATTAAGCAATATGGTAAATTTAATTCCTATTTATTTCTAGGAGAACCATCTGAGATATTGAAGAGATCTCATTTATTATAATTTTATTCTTTATTACAGGTATTTGCAGATTGCTAATGTCTAAGAATGTACATGTGAGTCATTTTCAAAACGTAATATATTAATGTATATTATATTGGTATATATTTTAGTTCTTTAAGTAATATTGACATTTAGATTTTTTTTTTGTTTGTTTTTACTTAAAAGCAAGCTAAAATTATGAACATTAAGTATTTTTTCATCTTTTCATTTGATTTCTGTTAATAAGCAAAAATAAGGCTTTCTCTAAATTGGTCTCAATTCAAAAGGACTGTAAATGACAGAGAAAGCAGCAGCTGCTGACTTTTGTGGATTTTGCAGGTAATGACAACATTGACCTTTAGCGTCTCCTCCCTCACTTCTTTTATATCTTCTCACATTCCAAACATTCCTGATGCAACAGGTCTCACCAATCACCCCCTCACCCAGCCCTAAAACTAAACAAAGGTCATGGGGACTGACCTTTCCTCTAGGCGTCCAACTAAACTACAGGTGACGGCGGAAAGCTTTCAAAAAGGTATGTAGCTTTTACTGAAGCGTGTGTCCTTATCTCAAACGTCTAAATACTGATTTACCTAAAAAAAAACTGATCAATAACTCAAGTCAATGACCCATTAAACCCTTGTCTTCATTGAAACGTGCAAAAGGGAGTGTTTATCAGGAAACCGATGGGATGTAGACACTTAGGTCTGAATGGATCAATGAAGATTTTAGGTTACAAGTCACCAATGGATTACAGAACACATATATTTTTGATCCAGCACAATTTTTTTTAAATGCTTATTTGTTTGTTTTGTTTGTATTTTACTAACTTAAAGAGCAAAAATCGGGGTTATATTGAAGCTCTTACAATAGAAATGAAAGCAGCCAGTCCATAAATATTACAATATTAACTGTTTCAGTAGTCTAGCCACATAAATTACATGATCTTTTTATATAATAATCAACATTTATGCCAGAAGTGCTATCCTTTCTGCTTATCTTGGTTTGAATCGGAATATTCATTTTAGTAAATGGTTTGTGGTGTGACAAATGAGTTCCATGTTGGATCTCAGTTACATGCTTGGAAATAAAGGTGCTTCATGATGCCATAGAATAACCTTTTTTGTCTAAATGATTCTATAAAGAACCTTTAACATCTGAAGAACCTTTCTGTTTCACAAAAGGTTCTTTGTGGCGAAAGAAGGTAAAAAGGTAAGAAAGAGATGGTTCTTTAAAGAACCTTTGACTGAATGGTTCTTTGTGGAACCAAAAATGGTTCTTCTATGGCATCGCTGTGAAGAAGCTTTTAAGCGCCTTTATTTTTAAGAGTGTAATGCAAGTTATAAAACTGCATATATATAATTATACAAAAGCTTGTTTAAAATAGTTTTTTGTGACCATGTATGTTCTGCTCCGTGTGATGGTAGTGAAGTTCACAGTGGCAGCTGCACTTGAGCTGTTTTTTGGGGAGATCAGGAATGTGCAGTGGGCTGTTCGCTCTCTTTTGAAGACTTCCTGTCTTGGAGGCCAGCGTTCCATAGATTTGTCAATGAAAACGAGTTAATTGAAGAACAGAGCTGAATTTATCAGGACTACACTGAGACTGTGTGTGAATGTGTGTTGTGTGTGCATGTTTGTATTTGTACATAGATAGATATGTGTGTGTGTGACAGGGACGTCGTGTCTCTGAAAATATTCCCTCTGCTGGAAAAACATTTGCCTTCGAGACAAAACTCACAAAGTTGCGGTTTGCTGCACCCTGTTAGACTGCATTCAGCCAATAGAAGAACAGAGATTCTGTACTGACCAAAAGTTGGTCTATTCATAAAATTTACATGTGTCTCCACTTGGCAAAACCCCCTGTAGAACATAGTTGGGATTGCTGTCGCCATATGACGGAAGAGCGTGTGGAGAAAAGGAATTTCTTTTACAACAACTGTGTGGAAGTAAAATAAACAGTTGAACACAGAAATGTACTCACTGATTTACAGCCATCAATAACGGTTACACCCAACTACTTCAGTTTCCAGTGCTTTACATCCAAACTTACTCAGCATAGTTTTCGGTTACACTTTATTTTGATAGTACACTTTAGACATTCTACTAACTATAAGTAACTTTGCAACTACATGTCAACTAATTCTCATTAATTTGCAGCTACATGTCTACTAACTCTCAGAGTAGACTGTTAGATTAGGTTTAGGGTTAGTAGAATAAGTTGACATACTTGCAAAGTTTCTCATAGTCAGTATGTTGTATGTTGTGGACCCATCAAAATAAAGTGTTAGAACAGACAGTCTACTAATACTCTAATGACTGTTAGTTGACATGTATTTGCAAAGTTACTTACTGTTAGTAGAATGTCTAAAGTGGACTCAAAATAAAGTGTTACCTAGTTTTTATGTATATAATATTATATATGATCTGCATTAAAAGTATATAAAAGCACATACACTTGCATAATACATAAATTACAATATATGCAATTATACATATGTGCAAATAATATATACAATATATATATACATATAAACACACGTATGTATGTATGTATACACAATTTTATAAACAATTTTATAAACTGCAATGGAAATAACACATATGTATATACACATACACACATCATACATGAATTATATATATATATATATATATATATATATAAATTACTTTATAAACTGCAGTGGAAATAACATGTTAAAATATTTCTATTACAATTAAATAAAACATAGAAACTGGAAACAACATTTAAATGCTACAATTACTCTGAAGCCATACTGAAAATCTTGTACTAATAATTTAATTTGTAATGAGGAAAAATACATTAAAGAAGTAAGAAGGCAAAACTAGTCTCAGACTTTTGAACCCCAAGGTCAAACATTTCCCATTTTCTTGAGAAAAACGTCTAGCTGTAATAAAGTGTGCTGTAAATCTGAACATGTCTCAGAGACAAAGTAGTGACTGCTGTATGTCTCTCTTGACAGTGAGGTGCACTGAGAGATAAAGCGTCGGGATAGATTTAGCAGAGCTGGAGGCTTTCAGTGGAATGTGCCCATTTGGCGTCCTCCGAACTTTAGTGAATGAGTGAATGGGGAGTGTTAGTTGTCAACTTCTCTCGTCTGTGCCAGCAGATGGAGCCTTTGGCCTGCCAGCTGTCGTCTGCAGCACACACATTTAGAGCTGGCACTGAGGAGAACAGACAGCTCAGGTGCTACCTTCAGATGGCAACCAGGTCTATGATAACTGGAGAAAGCTCAAGGTAGCATTTCTTTTGCTTGACTGGGGAAGAATCCCCCGCTATCATCTTTTCCATTGCTAATATTTCATCATGTGAACGATTATGTTTTTGAGGGCTCTTAAAACATGTAATGCATTGTTCCCTGTCTGCTGTTTTTGTGTAGTCGCTTGAGATTTTGTGCATTGTTTAACTAGTCAGCTAATTAGTTAATCTAGTAGTGAGAGAGCAAGGAAGGTGGAAAAAACAGTGAGCAAAGTTTTTGCGCTTCATCTCAACCTGGGAGTTATATCCTTTGTGTTGGTTACACTTTGACCTTAACAAAGTGTGAAGGTAAAAGTCTGGCCGGCATCACGGAGGTCAAAGGTCAGTGGGTTTTTCTGCTCTTGGTTTCCTGAATGCCTCCATCACAGGAAGTTAACATGCTGAGATTTTCCAGCAATGGACGTTCTTAAACACAAGTTTAGCGTACACATACAAAAATTATATTGTCAGAGTACAAATAAAAAAAAATTAATGATTTAGGAAAGGTGAAATTTTAGTAAAAATGATGTTAAAATACGCTTCATTTTAAAGGAGTAATATTTTAGCACTTAAATATTAATGGAGTGCGATGAAAATATATACTTGTATTTTGTTTTTATTTTTATTTATTTTCGTCCATCCATTCTCCACACTGGTTATTTATTTAATATACAGTTTAAAAACTCTTGAAATCACCTGAATTTCCTATTAAAACATGTAGCGTAGGCTAGCCATATTTTAACAGCATATTTTTTTTCTAAACCATATTATTTATTTTAACTATCTGACATTAAAGAAGTCTTATTGTTCACTCATCATCATCCAAACCAACTCAAGATGTTTATAGTGATACATCCCTACAGAAAGTCCTCAAAGACCCGCTCTTATTGTCTTATCAACAAACCAGCCTGACATGAACTTCCCTTATAGCTGCTTTACTGAAGAATGTCTCGCGTACAGCATTCACATCTGACCTTTCCACCGGGTCAAGAGCCAAAGCGCAATTGCTCTGGGCCATCAGACAACAGGCCGCTTTATGGCACTCAATTAGATCATGGTGCCAAATTTGCGGATTTGCGGAGCTAATAGGACGACACATGTTAGTTAGCTAATATTTGTTCATAAATATGAAGATATTTCCTTGATTACAGGAGAAGCATCATTAGTTGGACCAGTAACCATATTAAGGTAAGATTGTTACTTGTTTAATTTAAGAATATCCCATATGTAGTATCTTACTTGCTTTGATGGAGTTCACAAGGTCTGTTTCTGGATTGTTAATGTGATTAGAATGTTTATTTGTGTATGACTTTGGTTATGTTAGCAACTTTAGCAGATACTATTATCAGTAGATAAGACGAACTAATGGCCTGACTGATAGCAGATCAGCTTTACCTGAGGTTTTTCACCTGCTGGAATGGCCCTTTGAGTGCAGGTCAGTCTATTGTATGGCGTGTTTGTGCACAAACACAACTTCTCATGTAAATGGAGGTGGTCCGGGTCAGGTCCTCAGGGTCCCAGGAACAGTGGGAGTGCGTTATGGCTGATTCCACCTGTTGCCTAAACCAGTAATACATCAAGTCATTTGTTAAAGGAATAGTTCACCCAAAACTAAAAGTTCTATCATTATTCCCTTGTTTATTTTTATTTATCATGGCTAGTATTTTAAAATAAAGTGAAAGAGAACTGTTGAGCACAAACTGACAATAAAAGTGATTTGCACTATTTTTGCACCGTATCGACTTGTGCACTATATTTCACATGTTCTGGAGTCATACATTCTTAAATATAAAGGTTCTTTATTAGCAACTATGGTTCCATGAAGAAGCAATAACATCCTCAATGGAAGATTTCCCTTGCACAATAGGTTCTTTATAGTGGAAAAAAGGCTCTTTAGGTTATGGGGGGGAAAATGGTTCTTTTGGGAACAAATTTTTTTTTTTTTTTTTTCTGTGGCGACACACCCTTTGGATCCTTTATTTTTAAGAGTATAAGTTCATTATTCACCTCTTAGCTTTCTTTATCGCATTCATATGAGTTCAATGTCTGATTTATGAACAAATCATCCATTTAAGTTGGATCTTTTCAATAAAGCAGTTTGACAAAACGGAGCGCTCTGATTCATGAGTTCGATGTACTTGCCGCAGTTTCCGTTTGAAAATGTTTTCGGAAGTCATATGGACTACTTTTATGATACATTTATGCTACTCTTGCCCTGTTTTTAAAGACTGAATGCTTCAGTTCTTATTCATTGTAATTGCATAATTAAACAGCAACATTATTCCGAATTTTCTCTTTTTGTGTTCTTCAGAAAAAAAATAAAGAAGAAAGTCATGGGTTTGGAATGACATGAGGGTGAGTAAATGACAACAGAAATTTTTCTGTATTCAACAAAAATATTTAGGCCAAAATTTAAGATTTATGTGTTTAAATTGCATCTAAAAGTTCTATCTATCCATTTTTAACATAAACTGAACAAAACAAAATGAAGCAGGTCAGGTTTCTGTAATAGTAGTACTAATAAACTGAATGCATTTTAAATCCAGTTTATTTCAATCTCATACACTGTAACCATTTTCATGACCATTAAGTTATGGCAACTTATGTTTTTACATTAATTCATTAAAGTAAGTGAAGCAAATTCAACATTTTTATATGAAATGCAAATAGATTTTTCTGTAGGTCAGTTTAATGTAATTTAAATTGAAATGACTTGTACAACCAAGATTATACTTAAAAATTTAAGACAGCAACTTATTTTAAATCATATGAACTTAAAGTTGAAATAGGTTGATTTTTTTTCTTTAGAATGACAAACTGATTATGCAGATTATAAGTAATTAGAATAAATAAATTTAGCTATGCCATGGTTTTTGAGTGCAGAAATCTTACCTTGCCTACCTTTTTTTTCACCGTTTCATTTATGTATGACTGATAAATATGCATCAAATTAAGTTTTAGTTCAAAAGGTGTAGTTTAATTTTACATGTAATTCAAATACATGAATCTAAATATTTTTGTGAGTGAACAGTCCCATGAAGGTACATTTTGGTTTTCATTTTTTTTTAATGGTTAAAAGCATGCAGTTCTAACCAGGACATCTATACTAAGCCGCCAGCCATCTCAAGTGCTGCGTGTGATTCCCATAGTAAACAGTAAACTAACTGTTGCCTCTTCACACAAGTGTTCTTCTGGGTCAGCACCTTCTGTTGACCTGTGACGCCACATTGAACCAGCTTCCCAATCTGGAGCGTGAGTTCACAGAGGTCCATTTCCATATAGACAGGCCAGCCTTTCCTTTTGCATCTGACTACATTAGGAATACGAGAGCCTGGAGACTATGAATAGACCAGCGGACCCTGCCGTTCACAGGGGACTCAGGTTTGGTGAGGTGCGAGTTTGTGTGAGCTTGTACACATTGCCTCCCTGTCTCTCCAAGGTGGCCTGAGAGCTGGCCAGACGTCTATGTCACTTCAGAAGGGAGGGGATGGGAGAGGTAGCTCCGGCTGATAATTTGTCTTTATGGCCCCACGTCACCTTTAACCCCTCGACAGGGTGACTGACCCTAGATAGTCCATTTCTAAGTGACCAGTTAGGCTGCCATGTTGGCTTTTATACTGTGTGTGTGTGTGTGTGTGTGTGTGTGTGTGTGTGTTGTAAATGTCTAATACATTTAGAGAGAGAGAGAGAGAAATAATAATATTTTAATTATTATTAGTATATGCTTCCTCCATCTCAAACACCATTTTTTATTAAATATTTTGGCCAAAATATATATAAAATTACATGTAAATGCACACACACACACACACACACACACACACACACATACTTACATACTGTGTGTGTGTGTGTGTGTGTGTGTGTGTGTGTGTGTGTATGTACATACACACACACACACACACACACACACACACACACATTGTATTTTTATTTATTATATCTTATGTATATTCATCTATCTATCTATCTATCTATCTATCATCTAATGCATTGTTTTATTATTTATTATAAATGGATAATACATGTAGAAGTTATTTACATAATATTCACAGTTCTAGCCTATATATTAATATTAGATGTTATAATAATAAATAACATGTAATTATAGAATGTATGTAATTTATATAATTGTTTCTAATTTAATTTACAAAATTATATAATTTTACATACAATTAAAAAAATATTAATATAAAATGATTATTTTTTAATTATATTCTATTATGTTTTTATTATTATATTACATGTGTGTACTCTGTAAATGTATAATAAGTAAATTATTCCTTCACAATTCTTATATATTATAATAATACATGAAAATGTATAATATACTTATTATATTATTATCAATATTACATTATTAATATATGCTTTCTCTATCTCATGCCCATTAAATATTAATAGTATATAATATTACTAAATATTATCAAATATTTTGGCTAATTGGATTCATGCTTTCAGCTACTAATACTGTATTTAATGCATTTTGTCATATTTAAATACCTTTAAAATTAATGCAGAAAATGTGAAGAAATGCTATGTGAAGAAAACATCTGAGATCTATTTGTAACAAACAGTAAAACTTGCTCATCTCATTGCCTGGGACTTCTTCACTAGATTTGATAAGCTGTCCCATGAGCATTGAACATTTTCTGTGTCATTTTTTCCCTTACCGCTACTTATGCAGCTTTGAGACTGAAGTGAAGAGGAAAATGCTTTAACAGTTTGTGTCTGATGTGTGGCTGTATAGGCCCCTGGCAGCCGGCTTTCATAAATGTATTGCATATGTGGGGGCCGCTTTGAGGCTGTCTGGGGGTGAAACGGTTAAAATTGACATCGGGTGGCAAAGGGGCTGTGGTTGGTCTCAAATCTTTTTAGTGTGCCGCGGTGGACGAGTTCTCCCACAATTTGCCCAGAGCGCTCCCCTCCTCTGTCCGAGAGAGAGAAAAAAAGGAAATCTGTGTCCAACCCAAAGAATGTCTTTTGAAATGCACATGCTCCTGCTTTTTTACACCCTGTGAGTGCTTTGTTTCCTTCACGTTTCTGCAGATTTGGCCTGCATTCTCGTGATTTACCACCACAATCATTACTTTTAATGGTGGAAAACATATTGCATCTTCAAAATAAATTATTATACGTGTACAGAATAAATCACAGATTTTTTTCAGGATTTAATTAATTATTTTTTGTGTGTGTATTCACATATATATATATATATATATATAAACACATGCATTATTATTATTATTTTTTAATGAATGCTTTGGCAATAGAAAACTTTTCACCATTCTTGAATTTTGCAAAAGGAGAGACTGCAAGTGCATTTTGCACAATTTGTATACATTCAAGTCATATGTCTCCATGTTCTGACAAAAGTTTCAAGTTGGCCGTAATCGATCTTGGTAGTACTTTGGGCAGTAATTTGTGGCTGGGGCTATTGATCGTATTCGTTTCATTCGCTGGCGGTCCCGACGCCGCTCTGTCTGCGGGGGAGTGGTTTGAAATTCCTCTTCTCCACCTTCTTTGGGGGTCCAAGAGCTGTTTTTTTATGAATGAACTGAATACCAACTACAAATTAACCAATCTCTTTCACAAGAAAAGCAGTCCTTCTGCAGCCAGTTCTACAAACATGCTCGGTTTCTGAATAATGATGAAGAGCATGCAGTGAGAAATAATATAAAAGTGCAGTAGTGTAAAAATAACCACCCTGATGTTGACATATTACGCAGATACAAAGTATCATGTCGCAAGTACTAGAAAAATTTTCAAACTCTCTATAATAAGCAGGAATATTCAGTAAGCATAACAAACCCATTAAAGTGCATTAATGTAAAACTAAGCTATATTATACATGTGCACACTCAGACGCTCATTGTATTTATATATAAGGGTCAATGATGTCTGAGATGATCTGTTTAAAAGTTATTTGACAAGTTATTAAAATATGTTTACCCTCCCCCCAAAAAGTATGTATAAATATTATGCATTTTTTAAAATTAAAGTTTTTTTTTTTTTTTTAATTAATGACCATGACACATAGGGGTCTGTCATATCATTCTCTATTTAATTTTCTTTTCTTGTGACACAAAAAAGAGGCTTCCAGTGTGGTTACTTTGTTTTGGCAAACAAGTGTTAATATATCTAATGTTAAAATGAAAAAAAAAAAAATGTGTGCATGTATGGATGTATGTGTGTGTGTGTGTGTGTGTATATATATATATTACACACTTTTATTATTTAAAAAAATGCTGCAGTGCTTATTTGTAAATGAATTTTTTTTCAAGATTTCTTTAAGAATTTCAGGCTTTTAATTATTTTTCTCCCCCATTTTTTTTTTCAGTGTATAGATTTACACCTCCAAAATAACTTCACTTGATGTTATGTTAAAAATGTTATCATAGAGTAACCTTTATAGATCAGTCAGTGACCCATAAAACATGCATTTTATACATTTGGTGATGCACTTTTTAATTTTCTTTCTGTCCTTCTCCCATCTTTGTTGTCCTTTGTGCAGCTTTTGGAGTTCAAGATCCTCCAGCTCTCGGTTATAAAGCCCATCTCTGACACAATTGTATTCATTTGGAGAGGGTTGGGAGGACTTTGCCATTCCTCCCCCGTTTGTCGAGCAGGCTTGGTCAGATCGTGGGAAAGGCCCTCCACGTAAAGCAGTTTATTCTTTGTCACTGTTGTTCTTGTGTAATTGATCTCACTCCACGTCGATGGGCGGAAAACTTCAAAGACACGCGGCTGCTGGAGGTCGATCTGCTTGTGCTCGCGGCCTTGAGGGACAAAAAACAACCGCTTCCCGAACGCTTACAACACACACTTTTGATGAGTGCGTAAAATTGCATAGTATGAGGCGTGACGTGAACTTTGTGTATTTGGTGGAAACGCCAAATTATGTATTTATGCTGTAATTAAATTAACTAGGCCTATAATTAAATTATATATATTTTTTTAATTTATGTATTTTTTTATAGCATGAAACATACACGTAGCCTACACGTCATTCCCTAGTCAGAATCCTGAACTAACGACTCGTATAAAGCGGTTCTTTTTTGTGAATCGAAATCATACAGCAGCACCAGTGTAGTCCGATTCACAAAGAATGAATGCTTGCTTTAATTATTCATTCCTTCATTGAAAAACATGCAGCGCGACCAGTGTTATCCGATTCGGAACTAATGGCTCTTAGTTTTTTTCTAATAAATCCAAACACATTTGAATCAGCAGGGTTACTAAATTAATCTGACTCAACTATTGAACAGCAAATCGTATTTTTTTTAAAAAATGTTTTATTAGCAACAAATAGTATTTTTTTTTTCACATGCATAATTACAAATCGCAAATCATGAATCAAGAGCTACTTTGTGTTCTAAGGCACCAGTGACCAATTTTAATCTACATATAATAGCCCATATGGGATTTTATAAAAAGTACCGGATGAATGGATAAAATACCACATTTTTTGTTTTAATATTCCTTTTCTTAATATAGCCTACTGTTACGCCAATTGTATTGCAATCATGCAGCCTCTAAAAGGTCGAACTAAATAGTTGAAATCTGAAATGATCTCATCATGTGGCAATGCTGAGGGCAGAAAATGCAACACGAAACTTTTCTCTCAAATATTTATTCCTGAAAAGTAGGCTACACTAAAAGAATCGTTGACGGACACAAAGTCGTTAGGAGGAAAAATAATCGTAGCACGTCCCAAAGCGAAGTTTACGTATTTCTTGAAATAAACAAACAAATAAACAGTCTATGAACTGTGCTGTGTCTTTAAACTTTTCTGGAGTGTAGCCAGTAACATGAATGGTGCTGGACACGTGAGTTTGTCTCAATGTGGTCTCTCCTCTTAGTATTTCTCATGTTTTCTCTGGCTGTCGTCCAATTCTTTTCTCTCTCTCTTTTTGCGCCTCTCGTGCTCCCTCCCTCCCGGTGTTATCCACCCACGGGAAAAGTGATTTTCGCCTCTCTCTCTCTCTCTCCTCTTTTTTTTTAATGTATATACCTCATCCTCATCCACAGTCTGTGGACTTATTTCCGTGTGGGCAGCAGGGATGCATTTAAAATGCCCCCATTTTTTGTCTTAAACCAATCCGCGTAGAAAGCCGTTCCCCGCAAATTCTTGAATCCGCAGTAGCGTGGATTTGACAGTGCACTGTCACACTTCCCTCTGCGAATGTCTCGTTCAAATTGCAATCGATCACCGGGCTTATTTTATTACTAAAGCCACCCCCACTTAATTCTACACAGGAGATTTTTTTTTTCCCCCTCAGTGTGTGTGTGAGCCAAATTCTCAACCAAGAGACAGCACGTGCTTCTCACAATACCGCGATTTTAGTTTACATTTTGCATCCCCTTCATGTACGCACCGGTTTTAAACGCATTGTTTTTGATAAGCGCGCACTGGTGAGAGCGCAAGACACTGACTGCAGGAACAGAAGGTGCTTGAGACTCCGTTTGGGACTCACACACACACGATGAGCGCGCACGGTGAGGAAGCCGCCGGCGAAGCTTCGGGATCGCAGGAACAGCCCGAGCCCGAGCCCGCCCCGGCCGAGCCAAAGAAGAGGGGACCGGGTAGACCCAGGAAGCCGCAACAGGTCAGTGTGTGACTCTTATTTCTTCCACCACGAACACCTTTAATGTTCTAAATTGGGGAACGGACGCGTTTAGACCTGCAGGGCTGCGCAATAAACATTCTTACTGTCACCATATATTACTCTTCGCCCGCACTTTATGGCTCGTGTTTACATGCACCCCTGCTGCAAAAACAGCTTAAACCAGACTGAGCTGGTTGCAGACAGGTCTGGTTGCAGGTTTTAAAGGACATTGTGCCAGTTTTCAGTTTGACCAACTTGGCGACCAACTAAACCTGCTTAACACTAGCTTAGCCAGGCTGGGAGACCAAGTAGTCTAGTTAAGACCAGCAAATCAATTTAGTCTGGTTTAGGATGTTTCATATATATATTGTGTGCTTTATTGTATTGCATAAAGTAATGCATTTTTCATACCTGTGCACACAGGATGGAATTTATGGAAAGTGTGTGTTTATCTGGATAGAAATATAACTTGGCCATAAACATTTTTTTATATTCAACATTGAGATTTTTTTATTTTATTTTATTTCTCATTTTCTCCTCCCAATTTTTACTGTTGTTAATAATGTTTTACCTTCACTGCTTGATTTTAACATGCATGTTGTGCAGTATGACAAATTATTTTTTAAGTGCAGATGTTTTAATTACTTTGAGGTGTGTGTATAATAATTAAAGATAAATTAAAATATTTCTTTAAAATAGTTTGGTGACTTAAAGTATGGCACACTGAAGGACACTGTTGTCATTGCATGAAATATGAAGTTGTGTCAGTGAAGTCTGTTCTTTTGTACTGTATTCTGTTCAAGAATATTCACTAGACATTTTTAGACAGAAGTATCAAGCTTGTGGGTTTTGATTGTGATTGCATTTGAAGTTTGCGTTTCTCTTGTGGGGAATTCCTGCAGACTGAATGTATAGCTTGTATGTGTGTTAGTTTTATTGTAGGCCTACGAGTAGCACTTGTTTGTATTTGTACTGGAAGCACTTCTTTCCTAGCAGATAGTATTCCAAATTACATGTTTGCCATCTGTTGATCACAGAGGCCTCTCATATGTGATGCTCAAAGCACTTTTGTGAGTTGCTTTGGATTAGATCAGTTAGCCTGCGCTACAGGGTCCTCTGTTGATGTGATGAGATCAAACCCAGTTTGCTTTAGAAATCTTTCATCAGACCAAATAAAATAATTTTTTTGCTTTTGACTCATGAACAAACCATTATAGGTTTTCTTAAATGATGCACTGTGATTCGTCTAAATTACAAAACATACACATACACACACACACACACACACACAGATATATATATTTATATATATATATATTAGTAATTATATAGTAGTATATATTGTATATAGTAGTAGTGTATATATATATATATATATATATATATAGTAATTGATATAGTAATTGTAGTGTGTGTGTGTATATATGGAGGTAGAGAGACAAACGTATATTGGCTATTTTATATGTACCTGTTGATGTGAGCAGTGGTTACTAACAGGCATGTAATTAAAATGTAACATCACTGAACATCTATCTGTTTAGTCATGACCACATCCTTCAAAATTCTTGTTTTGTGTGTTTGTGGTCAGAGGATGTGATTCACTATCTTAAGTAGTTCGCAAGTGACTCACTGCAATACCTCTGTTTGCAAATAGCCATCAGGATGAGCTGGCAAGAGGGGTTAAAAATAGAGTCAGTCATTCACCAAATATACTGAATTGTTTGGCTGGCAAAGATGATGCATGTATGTGAAAAAAAAAAAAGAAGTGAAATTTCAAAAAATTAAATGGGAAGTTCTTTAAATTTAAAATAAATAAAATTTAAAATTCTTTAAATTAAACACACACACACACAGCTACAAAACTGTATTGTGAAAATGTCTGCTTAATCATTTTTGTTGTATGTGCAAGAATTGAAGATACATTTAGTTGTTTTTCATGTGTGCACACACATAGACATACACAACATTTGCCCGTTGCTTTGGCTTTAACTCGTAAAGCACCAAGTGAATGGGAGACCACCAGTAAATGTGTGTATGGTTAAAAGTGGACCCTGTCTTCTTTGAGAAAAGGGAGAGTGCAGCAGTGGTCTCAAAATGTATTTGGACACTTCTGGACATCCAAGCTACACTTTAAATGCATGCATTTCTTTGCATTAAATGGCAAATCAGTTGGCACCTGCACTTGGCTAAGTTATTTTTGCAATTACTTTAAAGCAGCTGGTCCCAATGTGATTTTTAGAGGATGTATGAAGTCAGATCTCCTCTCGTTCACACAGCAGAGTAACCACAGGTGTAGTTCATCACATTAACAGGATCCACGAACGTTTGACAAACAGAAAGTGTCCAGATACATTTGCTGTTATTTTGAGCAATGTATTTATTGTTTTATAATTTGAAAAAAGCTGGTATGAAAAGTGTGCTTGTGCTTTCTTCCAAATAAAAGCCACTTAGTTTGCTGATAGAAAGTGGCCCATGGCATTGTTTCCTATCCTCATGGCCTAAGTTCACCTCCTCTCCTCTTCAGGAACCCACAGGAGAGCCTGTCCCCAAACGACCGAGGGGACGCCCCAAAGGAAGCAAGAACAAGGGCCCCTCCAAAGCAGCGCAGAAGGTGAGAACCAGGCAACTGTCTGCACACCTCAACAGCAAAAAACAAACAAACTCACATCTAACTCTGTCTATCGTTCATTCTGTGTATCGTTCTGTATCTCTGTCAAGTTGTTCTATTCTTCCTCTTATTGTTCTATCCTTCTGTTTATCGTTCTATCTATCATGTACCACTTCACAAGAAAAGGAATATTAACCGGGGCAGTGTTAAAGGTGCCGTTGGAGAGCTCAGAAAATGCTAACTTTAGCCTGATAGCACTGAAAGCGAATGTCCCACCCTCCCTGCAATCGCCGTCCAAAGCCACGCCCCCTGAACACACATACGCTCAAAGAGCAGAATACCAGAGACAACATTAAATTACTACAATAGGCTACATCAACGGTCCAGTTCAAAGCAAGCATATATGTTCCATACAAAGGGCAATTAAAGTGTGCTAAACGTGAATTTAAATGGTATTTATTTACAGAGGTATATTATGTCACACTTCTCTAGTAAGTTTCGTCTGTGTGTGAAGATGCTGCGCAGCGCAAATCCGTGAATGAATGTTCCGAAGTGAAATAAATTTCCGAGGGATTTCCCCTGCTCGGGGAGAAGGGAGCAATGAACACTGTGTAGGGAGCATGTCAATCGGAACACAGTTCATGCACGTAGCTCTCTTCTAACGAGCTGGTTATCTGAATCGGGTGTGTTAACTAAGCGAGACTAAGCAAAATATGCAGAGCGGGGAGCGCGAGGACTGCAATTGGAAACCGCTGGGCTACATCATGTGTCATTCACCGGTGAGAAAACTTTATAGCACAGTTAGTGAAAGTAGGCTACTACAATACCAGGAAGGAAGATCGGGTTGTTGATGTTTGCCTGCCATTCTCGCTCTGTCTGCAATAGCGTGCGTGAACGCACTGATGACGTGTCACGTCTGCACGAACAGGGTGCGCAGAGGTATGCAAATACATACGTTGACAGGCAGGTAGGAGAGAAAATTAAAACGCTCGGACCGAGCGTTTTGATTGGGCGAACATTTCTTGGTCCTACACCTTCCGCAGAATATATAAATACAGATAAATACATTTAGACCACTTAACTTAATGATTGCTATCAGGATGTGAAGAGACTTTCAACCAGAATAACAAAAAATGTTTCTGAAGACAATCACCTATGATACCTTTAACTGAGGAAATAGGCTCTTACCATTTTTATGAATCATTTATCAAGAACGTGTCAGGAACATTTAGAAGCATGTGAAATGTGTCAACATTCGGGGCGTATGTATGTGTGTGTGAATGTTGGGGGCTGCCTTCTTGATGTCTCAATCATAAAGCCTGTGTGAACGGACCGCAGTGACCCGAACCCCTTTGCTGTGTGTTTCAGCGCGGTAGTTAACACTAAGCTCCAGTAATGTGGCGAGGGGAGTCCTGCTGACCTACACACCTAAAAGTAGCAGTGAATTCTACACACATAAATACTCTCTCTCTCTGTCTCGCCTTAGGCAAATTACCACGCATACGTGAGACAACCACAAACATGCAGGCATACACACACACACACACATGCATGAAGTGTATACTTTGCACAGGGAGTATAGAGCATGTACTGTTGCATATTGCCAAACGAACTCTGTTCCCATTCCTTGCTAATACCCATGTAAACAGAAAAGCAAATCGCAGCATCACATAAGATTTAGTTGCCGTGCATCAGTTTAGCTGAATGTGACTGTCAGCGTTTGTAATCGCATAATTCTGTTTATGTATTGGGAATGCCTTTAAAGAGGAGTTGTTCTGGCGAACGTTTTGTAATGAAGTCATTAACATTTCTGCCTGGCTTGTGTGTGTGGTCTAGTCTGGCATATGTTTGCGGGAAGTTCCCTTCAACTGTCAGTGCGTTTGGGTTTTAGAAGTATTACTATGTGATTCTCATCTCCGAGCCATCAAGGGAAGCTGAGATGTCTATTTGCGGAATTAGTTTGCATTAATAACTCACTGACAGCTCCGACCACTCTCTTTTCACAGTGATGTACCACTGTAAACAGTCACGGGACCGCTTTGAAAAGCTTGAGCACTTTTCTGCTAGCGTAATCTCGTTTCATCTTGTTTAGCATTGTTATGATATACAGTGGACTGATAAATCTACCAAGATGAAAAGATTCAAAATCGGCAAGGTGCCTCACTAGAGACACTTCTCACAAGATTTACTCTCCCATCCGCAATCAGTCATCTGTCTCCTACCACTTTCACGCACGACCCAAAGTTTAAAGGCTCTGCTTCTCAGACTGACCCCACAGTGATGGTGCACTTGCTCAAACATAGTGCAAGTACCCGGTGAGAACTCTATAGATAGATAGATAGATCGATAGATCGTACCTTGAGACAATACAATGAATAAACAAAAACCTCCGGGTTCATGAAATGTAGCAGTCAATAAACAATGCAATTTAATTCACGCATTACAGATTCTGCCATTGGTAGCTCTTAATTGCACTGAAGAACCCACAGAACTGGTATCATATGAACAATCCAGGCTAAATCAGGCTAACCAAGCCATGATATATCTCAGTGTTGATTAACACGGTTTTAGCTGTCAACACATATAACCAGACAGTTTCCGCCGTACTATGATCATTTTGGTCAATACATTGTGCCTAATAACTGGCCTGAATATTTTCCATCGGCTAGACATTGTTGGAACTTGATACGGGGCACCAGAGGGCTAATTTTAAACTCTCCATTCGCAAAAGTGGGTTTGGCAGAGGCGAGACCGCCCCTCCCTTTCCATTAATGAGAGATGGCCTTGTCCTCGGCATCACACGCATGCCAGGATATCCTGGTGTCGAAGAGGACAGTGAGCACCCAGGCTCGTGTCTGCCGTGGACACGAGACTTGGCTGGATGAGACACGCAAACACAGACATGATTAATTGATCAGGGTGTCGGCTTGCAGACCATTAAATCTCCTCATTAAAAATGCAGCATCCCCAACAGAGGACTGAGGGTAGGGAGACACTGATTGGTCCGAGAAAGACAGGCAGAGACATTGAGAAAGACGCTGACGAGGAGAGGTGAGGTTAAAGGGATTGTGTCGTTGAGAATGTGCAAGAATTATAAGCACCGTAATCTAATCTTTACATCAAATTTTTACCCATTTTCAATCCTGTGAGGATGCACAGGGCTGACCGCCGACCCGTAGCTGCCTCTGTGTCCTTTCTAAGTGACCGGCTGTGGCGTGAACTATGACGCTCAGGTTTATGTGTCTCCATCATGCCTATGCAGAACGGTGAAGCGTCCTTGGGGTATTCAAAACAAACTGTGCTTGTTGGAGAAGTGGTAATGTGAGCCTTGACAATGCCTGCATACTTAGTCAGGTCAAACAGACCAACCCCAACAGGGCTGAACACATCACACACAACACAAGAGACAGGGATGCATAGTAGAAGCTGTTGAGGAAGTCTTCCAACCATAAGAATAGGGGTTTAAAGGGACCCAGAAAAGAAAGTTCTGTCATCATTTACCCTCATGTCTTTCTAAACCCATATGACTTTTTCTTCACTGTCAGAGAAAAATGTGCTAAAATTGTACCTTCAGCAGTACATCGGCGCAGTTCCTTTAAAGAGACAACTTTGTGCCTTATCTTGCTCTAAATGGTGCGTATTAGCACCTTAAAATAGTAATGTTCCCTTAAGGTATTACTGTGAATATTTTAAGAGTAAATAAGGTACAAAATTGTCCCTTTAAGGATGCTAACCCATGACAAGCTGTTGAACCCCATAGGTATAAAGTGAATTTTTGAAAAAAATAATGAAGGAAAATGTGAGTCTGTTAATCTTCAAAATACCAGAGAGTGTCCCATATGACTCCTTCGCTGTATTTCAAATCTTCTGAAGCCATACATTTGAGTGAGGAAAAGACCAACGTTTAAGACATTATTTACTGAAAATCTTAATGTCTTCCTCAGCTACACATTTTTGGATCCACACCAGGAAAATTTTCCCATGATTCAGGATTTATTTTTACACCATATTGATAACTCTCAGATTAGTGTAATGCTTAAGCGTGTTGGTGGTGTTGTTAATAGGTTAGAGACGCACACTCTACCAACACTGTTTTTTTTTATCTCACTTGGTTGGATGTTCTCTGCTGACAAACATGATACCACTGACACCTACCCTTCCTGGGTCATTCGCAGAATTCATAGATGTTTGATAATTTGAGTAAGGTTTCCTGCAAGCCTCTGCATAACAATAGCCCATGGCCAGAAGAAAACGTTATATCCTATAAATAATGAAGATGCGTCTTGTCTTGTTAATTGTCTTCGACCATGCCGTTCAAATCCGCGGGGCAAGATTCTCCTGCTTCCACCTGTCAAATAATTTCAGTCACGTTTTCAGAGGAGGACAAAAGTGTTGCTTGAATGACACATAATGTCCTTAGGAAATCCTACGCTGCTGTTTTGGCTCATATGGTGAAGTTAGACAACCGTCAAATCAGAAATCTTGCCTCCTAGACATTATTAATGTACTATAGCAACAGGATGGTGAAGTTATGTTTTAGAAAAAATGTTGAAGACATAGGTGTTTTATTTTTACAAACTACTTCAATGAACTTAGTTTGGAGCCTCTATTATAGAAACCCCATAACTGTCTTTCATGGCCCTTATCTGGGTGGTTTTGCTGACAATGGTGCTCTTATTTACACTTGAATGGCATAAAATTCCTCTAGTGAAATATTACGCGGCACAGACCAGGAACTTGAGCAATGGAGACAGTCCATTGTTGGAGGCCCGGATATACCTTACAAACTCTTTCTGCATTAAAAGCATTAGAGGAAATGGAGCCCTAGCATTTAACCTTCTCCTTTTGTGGCTGTATATGAAAATGACTCTGCTTGTGACGAATTGTGTGCCTGAAAAATTTGTTTAAAGCACTTGATGAAATACCGGCCACTAATTCATGGTTGTTGGCATTTGCAGAAAGCTGAGACCACAGGGGAGAAAAGACCTAGAGGAAGACCCAGGAAATGGGTGAGTTTGTTTACATTAGTCATATATAACTGGACACATCCATTTGCAGCACTTTCCCATTTACCTTTCAAAACTATGCAGGAAAATTCATTAGTATGCTTTTCAGTGTATCATCAAGCTTTGAATACTTTGGAAAAACATGATATTTTGAATCATGTTTTATTATTCATTCATTTATTATTCAGTTTTATTTATTTATTTATTTTTTGTTACTTAAAATACTTTTTCATATGATACATAATCCAGGTATAATTTTCTTTTAATGTTAATTTGAATATAATTTGCTTAATTATTTAATTACCAAACAAAGTATTTTCCTGTTGATCTGGCTTTTTATGGAGTCTTAGATATATACCTGGCAACATAAATGTGTCTATATATATATATATATATATATATATACATACATACATACATACATACATAAACACACACAGTGTATTTATTTAGCATTTTACCAATTAATAAGATTTCAGTATAAAGTCTTGAATTAATATCCAGCAACACAAATGTAACATTCCATAAACATTTTTATTTACTAACAATATTGTAGAAAAGAATGATTATATTAATTCATTCCTTTAGGGGTAAATTTGTAGGGGTATTTGTAACTTTAAACAAAAAAAACAACTTGACCTTTTTAATTACAATTACATATATAGTTATTATTTTTTCAAATAATAATATTTCAGTATAATTTCTTGGAAAATATGCATATATTTTTAGTATACATATATGCATAAGTAATTTTTAAGAGTCAACCCAATCATGTACTTGTTTTACTTAATCACCTATTCATTGCAGAATTGATGTGCAAAAGATGGAGGATTTGCAACTGTTTGCACTCGGGTCTAATTCAGTAATTCCCCCAGTAAAGTTTTGGGTGTTTATCAGCCTGACACATTTGATTGATAGCTGGAGGAGTAAAGCCGCAGGCAGTTAAAAGTGCCACCAGAATGACTGCGGGGAGATATGGAGAGAATGAACCCTTTGTGGCATGCCGACTCTGTGTCCTTATGGATTTTTCTCAGGCAGACAGGAAAAGCAAAGCTTTCCGAAGCCCCTGGACACACACACACACACACACACACACACACCGACTTGAAAGATTCAAAAGTGTGTCGCATCTGAATTCATTATACATTTTTAGGAAAGTGACGGCACAGATTTTTAAAGTCGGCTATTTTGTTCTCAGATCCTCGGATCGTCAGTGTGGTTTCTTTAAACAGATCGACATAGTTGCATGAATTCGCATATAGCACGGGGGGCTGAAATGATTTGTTCAATACAGAAATGAGTACATTTGTATTGGAGGAAAACATGACCCATCTGACTCTATCATCCAGGAATGCGATTTGAGTCACATGTGAGCCGAGCTGTTCCAAAACACCCTTTACATCCAGGTCTCGGCTGAGCCCCTATAGCGTACGTGCTAGAGGTTCAGGTTTTACTCGTCACGTCAAACTGTTTTAGGACAGAAACTTTAATAGACACGCAAAGCGTAAGATGGGTCAGAGAATGAGTGCAGTCTTACAGAAGCATCTCTAGAATGCAATGAGCTTTGCTTGTGGATAAAACAATGTTTTTTTTATTAACTAACAGGTTTTTTTTTTTTACTTTATGGCACTTTATTTGCATTTGGACAGTGAAAGATAGGATAGAAAGTGATTGGTTGAAAATGAGAGAATGACAAAATGTTGCTAACTGGATTCAAACTGGTGGTGCCTGTATGAGCACCAAGGCTCTAAATCTGGTTTTGTTGTTACGTCAGTTGCATTATCTAGATTGTTTTTCCTTTATTTCCTTTTTCTTTTTTTGTGTTGCATTTTTAATGCAGCATGTCTATTAGAGAATATAGAAAGCTAACTTTCAAAAGTCCATTTTAAAAATAGCGTCAAAACTGTTGTTGTTTTTTTTTACAGCATATTAGGGTAAACGTTGATCCAGACGTGTGTGTTTAAATGAGTGTGTGAGATTGAGAGTCTGAACTGCTGAACTCTCTGGACTGAACTGATAAAGTTTACATTTATTGCCCTGTTTCCTTTGTACTGATGCCCAAAGGTGCGTTCGGCTGTGCTTTCATGATGGCTGCGTGATGCAGGTACACACTCCCACGCACACACACACACACACACGCAATTGATCCACCTACACATTGATGTCAGTTAGTCTTAAACAAATAGATAGTGGAGCGATTTTCTTTGTAGATGCTAAGTAAACTTTGTAAATGTTTTTCCTCACTTAGCAACAGAAATAGCTAAGAAAATAGGAACTTTTTCCTCATTTATAAACATTCTACACATAATGAAATTAATAGTGTGGAGGAAATTAATCAAAAATAAACCAAAAAATTAGCTTTTGCAAATTTTGCTTGATGCTGTATCCATCACTTCAAGACGACTGCCATATCAGTCCTTTTTCAGAGTACGTCTTCAAAGACGTAAATAGAAAAAAATAGTTTGTCTTCCTGATTGAAGCCAAGCTAACAAACTAAAACATTATGGGTCAAAGGTTAACTAGACTTAAGCAAGGGCAGAAGTCTGTCAGCGAACAGGAGATTTTTCAGATGGAATTGTGATAAATTTTACCCTGTGGAGAAACAAATATACTGGCGCTTTCAACTATTTTCCTTTCAGAAAGGCATCAGTAATAAGGATTTAAAAAAAAAAAAAAATTTTAGCTACAAATTAAAATCCTGTTTTTCATTAAATTCTAATATTTATCATTTTCATTTATATTTCCTTCATATTTTTCCTTAATTTTGTATTTTGATTTTAATTTTACAAATGACAAAATCTGAAGAAAAGATGCTAAAGAAATCTTCATTAAAATCTTCATCATTAAAACTTAATGTAATGATAATACTAGTCTACTACTACTACTAATAAGATTATTTAAACATTATTTTTAAGGAATATTCACCAAAATGTATTTACCAGAATAATGTAAATACGCAGTATTTAAAAAATAAATATGCTTTTGATTATTAAAATTTAATGTAACCGTGATAGAAAATTGTTACAAAGCGAGGCTTTTTGGATTTTTGAGTTGAAATCATTAACCCCAACAGGATTAAATGAAGAGATGGATCTTGCATGTTTTCTGTAAAGGGAAATTGTTGTCATGACAATTATCCCTCATTGATTAAGATCAGCTGTCAACAATTTGCAGTTGTGTCTATATAAGTGTGGTGTTGCTTTTTTGCCTCATGAGCACTGAAGAAAGCATGGGCTGAAACGTCTGCTCGCTGGTCTGTTTTTAATACACTTTGCACCTTTGTCACTTTTGCATATGAAAAATAAATAATTAAATCTTTGGTAGACCTTTTTTGGTCTGTTTTTTTGCAGTGTGCAGACAAATTCAGCTACCTATTGGACTAAAAATTTAATAAAACCATTCAAATGGAATCCAGAAAATTGATGGAAATCACAGAATTTAGTAAAATTCTAGTAAAATTCTTAAAAAAAAAACTAAATTGAGAAAAAAAAACATTTCACATGGCCTTAAAAATGTGATTTTTGTTAAACTTTTAATAAATTGCTGTTAAATTGTGCAAGTTTCATGATTTCAATTAATTAGACATGCTTTTTGATGAATAAAATTTAACCATTAAAACATAGTTTAGAAAAAAAACGGAAACCAGAAGAAAATAAAAAAAATAAAAAGGAATTTGTGAAAAAATAAAACGGATTTCATAGGGCCCTACTTAAGCTTTTTCTGTTGCACAAAGACACATGTTGCAGTTGATATGAGTTACAAGCTAGTGTGAATCTGGAGGCTGTAGTCATACTACAAACATCCTGAATGTGGAGTGGGCATAGTGGTATGACATCCTGTGAATAAGTCCGAGATGAACTTGCAGCCAAGTGTATGAATGATAATGAGTCAGAGATGGAAAGCAGAGAGAGAGAGCGCTCCGATCGGAACGTTAGGGTGTCCGAAAAAAGAACGAGCCCTGCATCTCCAGATGTGTGCCAAGGCTTTTTTTGAGTTCAGCCAATGCAGTTTGATGCAGAAAACCAACATTTTTGTCTTCCTGTCTCCTTTTTTATGAATGGGCAATAGGAAATGTGTGCGTCTGCAGCCCTCTGTCCTCTTGTATGGGTCATTGTGTGTGGGTTATGATCTGTTTAGCATGTCACAGATGAATTGACATGGCTGAGGGGCTGCATGGCGGTCTCCACATCTACAGGGTGGACTTGACAAGAGCTTTGCCATTCCTCTTCTGGATAAACAAGTCAGTTTTCTTCATTCAGCTACTGCTCGCCCTCCTGGAACTAATTATAGCATATCCTTTTTGGCTACAAGGGGCCGCTGGAATGTTTTCCTTTGGCCCCCTCCCCCAACTAAGTATCTCCACCCCCCTAAATGGTTAATAGTGGAAGGTGGCTCTGGCTACAAGAAGAGAAAAAAAATGCTTTAATCACGTTCATGCCACCGGAGACATTTAGGACAGCCACCAAAGGCTCATCTGGACCGCTTCATCCGTTAGGTTCAGAATGACCCCTGTTGAGATGGATGCATTGAGCATCACACTCTCAGACGGGAAATCCAGCAGTCAGAGGATGTAGAAAGTTTGGGATTCTTAAAATAACATTTCGCAGGTGGCACAGCTGCTATGTGAGGATATTAGTTTGCTTGCAAAAAACTGTGTTTCTCTAGAGTGATAATATAATAAAGACCTTGAGTTTTTAATTTGCTAACAGGAATATTTATACAAAAGGATTTGTTGTTTTCAGCAATCTGCCTTGTTGAGCTCATCAGCCGGTAGATTGCGTCCTCAAGGAGTATAAAAATTGTGTGTGTGTGTATATATATATATATATATATATATATATATATATATAATTTTTTTTTTTTTTTTTTTTTTTTTTGGAAGTTATGGTCAAAGCTGGCCAATATTTTGATTACGTATTTGCCTTTTTTAAATGAGATGAACCATCATTTAAACAAAAGGTTGAGTAACGTGTCAAGTAATAAAAAAAACAACTTTTAGTTAAATTAAAAAAAATAAAGATGTTTTTCAATGGAAGCGCAATAATATTATATAATATTGGTAAAAACAAAAAGATACATAAAACAACTAAAAAACTAAAAATTCAAAAGCGCACAACACACAAATGAAAACAAAAAAATAAAAACAATAATTGTATCTCATGGATATTAAAATAACACTGATATGTTAGAGATGACACAGAATTATTGTATACATATTCCTGAAAAAGTTTACAATAAAAAATGCTGATGTGTCCTCATGTTGCTGTGACACCTGTTGAAAAGAAAAAAATAAAATAATATATATATATATATATATATATATATATGCGTGTGTGTATAAATAAATAAATAAATATTTTTATTATATAAAAATTTAATATTATATCATTTTTATGAAGCTATAATGATGCAGTATTTAGAAAATGATGGCCAAATAAAAAAACCCATTAAATTATATTAATATTTACAACATTGCATAGTTTCCTAATAAATACTGAATTTTCCATATATATCATTCAGACTACTTATGCTTTAAAATTATGAGCATATGTCAGGTGTGTTTTTTTTTTGTGTGAAAGTACATCTTTGAGTATAAATAACTCCATTCACTGGGTGCAGAATTGCATTATAACATTTCATGACTCGTCCCCGCTCTAGTCCTTTTGTTATTTATAAATCAGGCCAACAGGAAGTCCTGCTATAGGGAGAATTCTGCGGATCCCCTGCACCAGGCGTAATGTTATCTGCAAGATTTGCTTCAGCAGCCAAAGGACTGATTTATTGCCCCCCTCTTCCTTTTCCGGGTGCTCCTCCTGCACAGGTGCGGAGAGGGACCGGGTCCGCTGTGCCAAGCGGACAAGCCGCACTGTGTTGCGGAGGTGGGGGCGTGTTGGAACGGACTATCTCTGTCCTCAAACAGCTAACATTATTCAGTTCCCTTTCGTACTGCCAACTGGCCGGTGTCCAGCGTGTTTACACGTTTGGTTCCTCCGCAAGCGAGACCATGGCGGAGAAGGGAGGAGTTCTTGTGCTTTCTCTAGACCTGCACGGCCCTCCAAGTGTTAGTTAGCCAACAGCCCTGCTTGTTTGTTACCAAGGCAAGAAGTGGGAATGCCAGTGAAGACAATAGATTTACTTCCCGTGGCGTCGTCATACCGTGAGGGATGTCACATGCACTCAAAAGATCTGGCCAAGACGTTGACGCTATGATGTCCACCTCGTCTTACGCCAAGAATTCCTTTGATATGAGGTTGACGACAGGGTCATGATTCATACTCGCTCTTCCCTTCCCAGGTGGTTCACTCCACCAGTGTTTGTTGGATCATGACGGCCTCGCAAACATCTGAGCAGGTCGCTCTCCAGCTTGCCAAATTGGAGGGAAAAAAACAATTGGGACGCTGTAAACCTAACGACTCCCACCTCAAGGAAGAGACGAGGAAATGAGTGAATGAATAAGTGAAGAGGCACAAATGAGCGGAGGACAGGAGACTGTGGGGAGGAAGTTCTCTCTCATCTCACACAAGGATCTGATGCTTTTGGCTGGAGGACAGACAGTGTTGTCAGGTGGTGAGGAGTGGAATCAGAGCCGAGGGAGAGTCTGGCAAGGAAGAGGGGAGGCGCTCGGCGTTTCAAGGGGAACAAGGGCTGCGATTGGGAGTCATCCAACAGTCTCGATTTGGTGGGGAGGCTTGGAAAACCCTCAGCCGCTGCCAAAGTGTGAAAAGATTTTTTCTCTCTCTTTTTTTCCCCCTTCTTCCCTTTCTTAATGTGTCCATGTGTGAGGCGGGAGGATGGTATTGTGATGGGAATTTGGTGTCAAACATCAAAACCTTTTTATAGCCTTCGCGAGCCTCCCGGGCAAAATATTGAACTCGGCAGTCAGCTGAGGTCCTGTCCTTCTCTGAGTCAGTGGCTTGGCCTTTCAGCCTGTTTTTATTCCTCGCATTTCCTATTCTACACTAAACAAGACTGAAATAGTAAGATGCTGTCAGCTTTATTTGAACTTGTAAACAAATCCCAGTGTTTGAAGAACACCCCAATGAGACTTTGCTTTGAGTCATACGGGTGTCTGTATGGGCGTCTACATGTCCTGTTACGTTTAAATTAAAACTGACCCTATTTACTTTATTAATACTTGTTCTTGATGTTATTGTGCATGATTTGTCAAGACACATTATTCAGAATATTTCATCAGAATTTAATAACTTGCTCTGCCTAGACTTTTATTTCCATATGATTCACCTAGACTAATGTTAGTGTAATATTATGTAAAGCAAAGGCCAAATATCTATTTAGACTTCTCAGGCTACAGTCATAAGCAATGTAATTATTGTGATAGTTATTTAAAAAAGACTGAAATAAATGTGATCTGATTCTTTATTCTTCACAAAACTTGTACCTTAAGGGGTACAAAAACTTAAAGGGACACCTTTTTGTACCTGATTTACCACTAAAAGATTGATAGTGGTACCTTAAGTGTACTTAAGCTATTACTTCTCTAAAGAACTAATATGCACCTTTTAGTGGTAGATAAGCTACAAAGTTGTCCCAGTGAAAAGTTGTCCCTGTTGCACTCCTAAAGGCGCAATTATTGCATTTCTATCTGTGCTGAGACAAAATATTTTTTTTAATCTTCACAGTCAACAACCAATCTGTTCCTAATGGATAATACAAGTTTTGCCATTTTTAACTTGTAAGATTGTTAGATTAAAAAGTCTCAGTTGTGAAATATAAAGTCTCAGTTATGAGAAACAAGTTGCAATCACATGAAATAAAGTCACAGTTACATGGAAACCGACTTCCATAGTGTTGTCAAAAATATCGATATTTCGATAAATATCGATACTGAAATATCTGAACGGTACCAATATTAATTTCCCGAAGTATCGATACTAGCCGAAAGCTAGTCACTTCTACTTCTCCAAAGGCTAAGTTGACAAACACCACACGTGATCGCACTCGTCTTCCTTCGCCTCTGGTTAAATAGCAAAAGTGAAGTATGAATAGAAAGATGACGAAGCGCGGCGCCGACTAATCGCTTTAGCTGATAAAGAACACAGCAGGAGTGATATCTGTAGGGCTCTATGATTTACGCGATGCAGAGAACGTGCATGGACGGAATCGCATGGAATCCAGTCATAAAAACGGAATTTACAGTTTAACGCTGAATGTCGCGAATTTGTCAAAGTTTGGATGAATTAATCAAAAGTAGGTCATTACACTTAAATCAAATCGCGATTTGACTAGTATCTGTAAATATTAAGCTCATGAAAAGTCGACATTTAAATAAGAATCCTGCATGTTCTATGTGTCTGTGCAAAGGTAACGCCAGGGGTTTTGTTTACTAACGTGGCGTCGCGGTGATTTCAGCATCTGCCGCTCTCAATGAGGACATATACATGAACAATATTCTAGAACTGATCTGAAAGGCACTTTACCAGCATTTTACCATTTCATTTGAGTAAAACTAGCATCATATCATACACACATAACTTTAAAGGTATTCACGCAAACCCGTCAAAATTTCTGAGGGGGGGAAACATATTTTCATAAGGCTACTGTAAGAATAAATAAAAATTGTTTGTATGCATTCAAATTATTAGACATGCTAAAACACAGAATTTGGTAACAATAAAACATAAGGTGCGAAAAAAATAAAACATCTCATACAGCCCTAAACATGATGTCATTTTTGTTACACTTTTAAGAAATTAATGTTAAATTGTATAAGTTTCATGATTTAAATTAATTAGACATGCTTTTTGATTAATAAAATTTAATTTGACCATTAAAAAGGAGTCCAGAAAAATTAAAACCGAAAAAAACAGAATCCAGAAAAATTAAAACGGAAAAAAACAGAATTTAGAAAAAAATAAAACGGATTTGGGAAAAAATAAACGGATTTCCATAGGGCCCTATATCTGGAAATATTTTGGTTATGAAGGAAATGCGTTGCTACAGAGCAGCGCTAACACCTCTAATTTAGCAACGACCTGAAAGACAGACACCGATCTATATTAAGAATTTCGAGAGGTTGGTAACTGTTCTCATTTTAACATTACTGAAACATTAACCAAGATTATTGTTGCTGATATGAGTGTTGTCTCGCGTTTTCACTGTAATTTTAAAGCAAATATAATCTGACTGAGGAATCTTAGACAAGTAAATACTTTAATTGTGGTCAAATGTAAATTAACTTGTGCTTATTTAACTTTATTCAAAAAATTATTACTTAAATTTCGCAATTTGTCTTCATGTCGATCTAGTGAGCATTGTTTTCACACGTGATGCACGCACGTTTGAAAGTTTAAATCTGTTCATCTAAATAACTTTAATGTATTAACCAGCATTTATGAACGATGAGCAATGCATTTGCTACAGTATATTTTATCTTTGATAATATACAACGGATCATGTTAGCTCTGGTCCAATGAAAAAAAATATCAACAAATAGAACTTTGGATTTTAATTAGTACATGTATTAAATGTTAGTTTAAATTAACATTTAACTAAGATTAATAAAAGATTAATAAATAAAATCAACAAATGCACTACCTCAAGACATTTTTTGTTCATGTAAAATATACCTCATTATTGTCATGTTCTCGACTTGTTATATTTATCTTTAAATTAAAAAAAATACCCCCTTAATATTGTGGCAGTTTTTTTCTCCGTGGTATCGAAAATGGTATCGAATATCGATATTTTTCAAGGTATCGTATCGAAGTTGGAAATTCCAGTATCGTGACAACACTAGACTTCCATAACATCACGATTTTCTCTTGCCAAGAATTAGTATGTTTTATAGAAGTCCATTTCCACCACATAAAAAAATAGTAAATCATAATTATGATATAAAGTCAGAAAGTCAAAATAAAATAAAATTATAACTTTTTATCTCATTGTGACTTGTCGTAATGTCCACTTTTAATCTCATAGACATGACTTTTCATGTTATAATTCCGATTTTTATTATAATTTTGACTTTTTATGTTGTATGATAGATAAAATCAAGTTTTTCCATACATTTTTAGCTTGTTGAATGTTATGTTTCACTTGGAAATACTTGACATTACAGAAGTAAAAAGGGTTGTGAATGTCAAGTCATGTTGACTCAAGCTGAAGCGCTGTTCTGTCAATTTTAGAGTTTGCCAGCATAAATAATAAGAAGGTCTTGTGGGTTAAAACAAACTTCTTGTTTGTACAGCATGTTCGGAAAAGTTACTTTTCATAGTTTTGATTTCGTTTGGCAGGCCTCCTCCAATTAGACGTAGCTGGATGGTGACTAGATTTTTGTAATGAGCTGCAAACATTTTATTAGCAATTATTGAAACCCTGGGCAGGAGTTGGGGTCTTGAAGTATGCACTTGCAAAAGCTTCGTTTACATTGTGGCTTGGAGCCGTTCCTGTCCCTCACTTGGATGGCTGTGCGAGTTAGATACAGCGTGAGAGAGAGAGTGGACATCTCTACCTCATTCCCTGCATTCCCCGAGCTCTCTCCCCTCCTCTCGTCTCTTTTTCTATCTCTCTCTCCCTCTCGATCTGGGGCCCGAGGAGCTGAATTCCTGCCAATAGGGGCGTGTGTTCAGTCTGGAGCTCTACTCACACAGCAGGAGTTTGCTGGGACCACCTCAACGGATTTCCACCGGTGACCCCTGTGACCTCTCCCCCTCATCTCTCGCTGCCCCCCCCCCCTTTCCTGTTCCAGCTTCTGGAAGCGCTTTAATCATTTTGCTCTGAGCCAGCGACCATAACAGCTGCCTCGATAGGTGCTCCGGAGATGAGAATCTGAGAGGCGAGAGATTGAAATGGGGGAGAGAGAGGGGCGCAAGTGAAAGCAGTGGGGGGAAAAGATGATTACAATAACTAATGAAGAAGGTTCTCCATATTAGAGAGATTCAGTAGTGTAATGTTTTCTGTTGTTTAATTGATAGATTAATATTTTATGTTGTATGCAATAAAAGGTCATTGTAAAATAAATTCAAAATAAATCACACTGAGTGATAAAAAATTCTCCGTTGTGAAATATAAAGTCACAATTACCTGGAAACTTACTTCCATAACATCACGAGACTGTATATTTTCGCTTGCTGTCAGTATTCAGGATTTTTTTTTCTGCAACATTAGGATAAACTGGTAAATCAAAACTGGTAAATAATTAAATAATTATGAGATAAACAGTCAAAAAACAAATAAATAAAATTGACTTTTTATCTCATTGTGACATGTCATACTGTTTCATAATTATATCTTTTTAAGTTGCAATATTGACTTTTAATGCCATAATTGTGACTTTTTATCTCATAATTTTACCTTTTTCGTTGTAATTTAAACTTAATATGTCATAATGTAGAATTTTATCTCTGGATTTTGCCTTTTTTGTTGTAATTTAAACGTAAAATGTCATAATGTTGACTTTTTATCTGTGAATTTTAACTTAATGCCATAATTGAATTTTTATCTCATAATTTTACCTTTTTTTTGTCATTTAAACTTAATGTCATGATGCTGAATTTTATCTCTAAATTTTACCTTTTTTGTTGTAAATTAAACTTAATGTGTCAATGTTGAATTTTATCTCTGAATTTTGCCTTTTTGTTGTAATTTAAACGTAAAATGTCATAATGTTGACTTTTTATCTGTGAATTTTAACTTAATGCCATAATTGAATTTTTATCTCATAATTTTACCTTTTTTTGTAATTTAAGCTTAATGTCATAATGTTGAATTTTTATCTCTGAATTTTTACTTTTAATGCCATAATTATGACTTTATCTCATAATTTTACCTTTTTTGTTGTAATTTAAGCTGTCATGTTGAAGTCACCATGTTGACTTTTTATCTCTGAATTTTGACTTCTCATAAATTTGTATTAGTATGTCATAATTATGACTTTTTGCCATTTTTTCCTCCTAATATGGAAATGACCTTTAATAATTTTAGTTCCTAATTTCATTATATACTTTATATAATTTTGAGAGCAACTATGATGAGAACAGCACAATGCAATCATTTGCAATCAGTGGTTAATTTATAATCAGCACTTAATTAATCCATAACGGCAGCATCAATGCTGACATGATGCTGACATGCGAATGAATAAAGGAAAAGAAGTGAGGGAGAGAGAGCGAGGAAGACAGGAAATCTTTGTGTTTGTATGAACAGGGAAAGGTATGTGACATACATTATTGATGGTGACACCTCTGCGACACGAGTCCTTTATCATGGTATGGCCAGGCGGGGAAGCGGTTCACACAGAGGGCTGTACACATGCATTCTTTCACTGACGTCTTTCTCCAGGCACTTCAGGACATTTCCATGAAATCATGTATGTTACAGTGACTTTGATTTATACACCCCGAATTTGAAGAAAAACAACCCCAGATTTAAAGCTGTTAGAAACTATGACAGTATTATGAAATGTTACCAAGTTCAGGGCCTCTGCATTCATTCTTGTATCTATCTATCTGTCTATCTATCTATCTATCTATCTATCTATCTATCTATCTGTCTATCTAATATTGATATGAATGATTAATTGGGATTAAAGGGATAGTTCACTTTGAAATTAAAATTTGATATCTATCAGCTTACCCCAAGGGCAGTAGATCCAATTATTTTAGGTCAAACCGTTCTAGTCTGTCAGTCATATAATGGCAGGTATTGGTCACTGGCTCTATAAGAGGGAAAAAGAACATGCACAGAGAAATCCAAATTAAACTATTCCCCATCGTAACTACACATTGATGGCCTAAGACACAAAACGAGCAGTTTGTGTGAGAAAACGAACAGTATTTATATAGTTTTTTACCTCTTGTACACAACCATGTCCAAGTGATCTGAGTGCGCGCACGCATCCGGTGTGTGACGTGTGTGCGCGCGCTCTGGCTTAGTCTGCGCCGGAAGTGATCTCTCGCGCCAGAGCGCGCACGCACTCAGATCACTTGGACATGGTTGTGTACAAGAGGTAAAAAACAATATAAATACTGTTCGTTTTCTCACACAAACCGCTCGTTTCGTGTCTTAGGCCATCAATGTGTAGTTACGATGGGGAATTGTTTAATTTGGATTTCTCTGTGTATACTTATTGTTATTATTATTGTGCTTTTTTGGCATTTATTGAAATTAAGTCTATATGATTTAAAAATTATATATCTAATTTTATTTATTTTAAAATTTGATTTAATTATTATTTTGATTTGTTATTTTGTTTTTATTTATTTTGTTTAACATTATTTTGTTATTCATTCAGTAGCCCTACTGCAAACATGTATTTGAATAAAAAAACTCTTTTTTTATTGTTTGAGTTGGAATGTTTGGTAAAATTGAAACAGACTTTGGCAAACAGATCGAGAACTATAAATCTATATTTCCGAATATGTAAAGAATCCCATTGGACCGATTGAGGTATTGACCCAGTTCCCAATAAAGACCCCACAGAGCCCCAAGAACAGTAAAAAAACCCCCTCAAAACTGGAAAGTTTTGTGGAACTGAAGTAAAAAACCTGAATTACTGTGCCGACCCCCTCCACTCCTCTCCCTTCTCTTCCTCTCTCCTTTGAGAAACTCTGGGAACTGATTTCACTTCAAACAGCAGAGGCTCCTAAACGGACCAGATCCAATTTGTCTGCGCTTTTCTTTCCCTCCAGAACACCCCCCCTCCAAAAAAAAAAGGCCTCCTAACAAAAGGCTGCTTGTCCTGCCAGGAATTTTCCACATTCCTTGCTCTGGCAGACATTTTTCTTTTCTACAAAGGGCCCTTCGGCAAATTCCCCCTAATCGCAGGGTTTAGCCCAGCTCTGATAGGTGGCATTCATAGCACTGTTTGGTTGGGGAGGGTGCTTGATTTGGAGTCCGAGAAGGGACGTGTGAGCGGTGGGGTGGGCAAGGGGGCTCTCGGACCTGGAATCCTTTCAGATTCGGCCGAACCGGTGGAGGCATTCCAAGGGAGATCACAAAGCCAGTGCTGTGGCCCTGTACCCTGGAGATGTCTGGCTTGTTTTCCCCACTTCCACCTCCAGTTTAACAGAACATGTGGCCTTTATTCATGGGAGCGGAGGGGGTGCAGTTACTGGGTGGCTCGTCTGTGGGGTCCGCCTCTAGTGAGGGAGTCCTTGGATAAGTTTGCCTCATCAAATCAAGCAGAGTGTTTTTTTATGTTTCCTGTCTTTGTGGAATTCTTGTCAGCAGCCCTAAGGAGACTATGTTCAAGTAAAGGCTTTTTTCTCCACAAACGCAAAACATATGTTAGCTGTTTAAGTTTAAAGCAAATGTGAGCTGCTTTCCATTTTTCTAAACTTTCCCTCTTTATTTTACCAGGCAGTCAGGTAAAATGAATACAGCTTATGGGCAGGAAAGGGTCTCATGGGCCGTACCATGTTAAAGCACCTCTGTAACAGTACGGATTTGGACATTCATAGGCTCAGGCGAAATCTACAGACTTTCTACACATATTTTGAAGGAAAATCTGGCCAATTCTGCGTATTTAAACAGTCAAATATATTAGATAAGGCAGAGAGCACTGTAATAGGGACTCGCAACATTTTGGCCGCCAGAAATGCAGTAAAACAACAAGTACGGTTTTCCCCCTAAATCTGCAACCTTGACAGATTAGATTACAAAAATTTTGAGAATTAGGAAAAAAAAACATTTAAGATATTTTGCAGTAAAAGGTGTTTACAGTTTAAACATGTGTGTTTTTAATACTATATATATATATGCTACTAAATAGTATTCATTAATAATTTGATATATTTTCACTTTTTATTTTAATTTTAAGTTTTAGTAATTTTTCTGTGATTTTGCCATTTTTAGTAGTTTTAAAAATATTTCTATTTAGCTTTATTTCAATTTTATTTAATTTGACTTTTAGTAATTTTAGTATATTTGTTTTAGTTGGTTGCAATGCAACATTTCTAATTTTCTAGTTTTTTTTTTTTTTCAATTTTCATCTAATATTTATATTTGGACTTTTTTAAGTAATGAAAAAAATTGTTTTAAAGTGAATTTTTAGTTTTACTTAACTCTAACAACACTGGTTTGGCAGAACTGAAAGCATGCGATTTGTACTGATAGCTTGTGAAATCAGTAAGCAAAAAAAGAAAAATCCTAAAACCTGCAAGGGGTGGTAAATGTGTAGAATGTTATAAATCGAGCTCAAATTCTGCAATTTTGAAACCCTTTATCTTGCAGATTCATTTTCTCATTTATTCCACAAATAGATTTGTTAAAGAAGATAAAAACACAAACTAGGAATAAAAATGGATGGTCTCCCAACGTGAGATTCTCCCTCATACTAAGACATCAAATGAAAAGGGATTTCAAATATAGATGTCCTCCATTTTTTGTAGTTGGGACAAAGATTCAAAGATCCCAGGAGCAATGAATGAGAGAGAGACATAAATATCTCCAGTGCAGTTTCTTGTAAGAGGAGGGAGGGGTTCCCCACAGTGTAAAGCTTTTAGTAAATGACTCTTGGCGCAGAGAATGGTTTTGGTAAGACATGCCAGGTCCTAAGAGCAGGAGTCTTCCACTAGCTTGGCTTTGCTCTGCCCCGGCACGTTCTGTTCTGGAACTGCTGAGACGTGCAGCTGCGCGCTCCCAGCTTTTTGCCCCCAGGTACCTGTGCCAGAGGCTGACTTACAACCATTACATAATCTCTTTGTGTAACTGGCCCAAAGACCTCTTTGCATACTTGAAGAATGAAGCATCTCCAAAACCATGTCTACCAAACATACTTTCCAGTGATCAATAGTTTTTAAAGATCCTCCCTCCATTCAAAGCAGGATGAGAGACCATGGCAGCAAGAAAACAGTTCTACAACAATATGAATCACCTTTTAATGCAGAATATGTACTTGAACTTTATTTAAAGCCAAGATTTGCTGGAGTATTTAATAAAAAGAAGAGTTTGCGTGCCATTTTCTTACTAGGCCACAAGAGCAATAACGGTCCACCCATGCAATCTTCTGGAAAAAGCTGAAGCCCATCTCTTCGTTTTTAGTGAACACGTTGACTAATTGTGTCGTCAGGGTTAGAACAACTTTAAAAGAGGCCGCCAGTCCAGACAGGATTTAATTGGATGTCGAAGATGTTGCTTATCTTATTATTTTAACTTCTTAAGAAAAACAGATGTTTCGTACTGAACAGGGAGGAATTGCACCTCAAGTAGTCCTTAGCAAGATGTAGTACTATCTATTTAAAAAAAGCATAATGGTATAGTTCAGTCAAAAATGAAACCTTTTTCTCATCTTCACGTCGTTCCAATCCTGTATGACTTTTTTTTAAACACAAAAGGTAAAAAATATCATTTTGTGTGAAAAAAAATGAAGGATGCCACATTCTTTTCTACCACTTTTTTATTTTGGAGATACTGTTCATCAATGTTATCATTCCTGAACACGTTGGGTGTCTCCGTTTTCCTCCGTTTTCCTTGTTTCAAGGCATGCGTAACACTGTAGGCTGGAAAATAATTCACAGTAGTACTTGTTTCCAATGTGGCGGGTTGTGGCAAGCAATGAACTCTGAGGCCAGTTGGCAGTGTAGTGCTAAGAGCTTGGAAACTCACTCTAACTGGCGAATTACTCTTTAATCTGTCACTTCAGTGAGAAAAGGCTTGAGATTCTTTCAACATCTCCTTTTAAGTTGTTTTTAGCTTCTCGTAAAAGTGTGTTTCTTTAACCAGTAGCAATGTGGACTATGCAAATCAACCTGTATATTTATGTAATTGGTTTTAATCAAAGCTGTAAACACAAAAGACATTGAGGGGACATGTTATCCCACAATTTCCAAATTTGTGTGGTCATCTGGAATGGGTTTTTGCCATGGCTGATTCTTAATTGATTATATTTGGTATGTAGTTAAGTCTTTGGCTTTAATTGCTATAGGACAATTCTGGTCATTGTCAATCACGCCAACTGCAACGTAGCCTCACGTTTTTGTGCTGCACGCTGAATGTGACTCACGACTTGAAATAATATTTGAGCAGTTGCTCTGTTCTCATGTTGGCATAAAAATTTAATGGCCTTAACAACCTCTGAGAGTGCAGTTTCTGTTCACTTATAAACACAAGCCTTTACATTGGTAGTTCACCTACTGAAAGCAAAGCTGTTAAAATGTAACTGCAAATGGCTTGCATTCCTCCATTTTTAACAGCCTTCATATTTGAACACAGGATTTTATTTGAAACATATATGTACGTGTGGTTAATTGAAGTTATTGGTGTGAATTAACAGACAAGGCATTTTACTTTTTTATAATTTACAAATATGACTAAGTCTTCTAAAATTAAATAGATGGCTCTTAACTATGAATAAAGTAAAGTAGGATTCTGGCTAGGTGATACAAAATATATAAATATCTGATATATAATAATATATAAAATGTTTAGCCCACTTTAACCTTGAGCCCACTAAGCAATTCATGTTTTAAAGAAGGTCCAGTGGTCACTAATTACATTTTCACATCCCGTTTCACAACATTTAACTCAATACACAACAAAAGACAATGTTCTCACAGGATAATTAGCTTCTCACACTAGTTAGTTTCCCTTTGGTCACTGAGCATGACTTCCTACATTAAAACCAGATCTCATTAACAATGAAGTTTACAGAGCTGTGATATGGAAGAGAAACGTGTCACCTTATGCATGAACAGTGATGAACTTGGTCGATTCATGAGAGCTTTTGCAATTACTTCATTGCCTCTTTCATTCCTCTCATTTTCTGTTTATTTCAGCTGTCCACAAGTTATCTATAATTAAGACATTTGGATATCCGGGACCTGATGGCTAAATGTATCTCCAAATGAGTACCCCAAATGTACCAGTGGGACACAAATAGTGTCTGAGAGCTTTTTCCATGTCATTTGATAGTCTATATCCGATGGAGTCATACCCTCCCCTTATTTGGTCCTTACTGCATACAGTATATAAAAATAATGATTTTATATTTATTTTGTGGTACTTTCCTTTTATGTTGCCACATTAAATCCAATATAATACAAGTAAAATTAACATATACATATATATATATATATATATATATATATATATATATATATATATATATAATGTATGTATGTATATATATATATATATATATATATATATATATATACATATACATATATACAGATATATAAATTATAAAAAAAATTTAATTAATCGTGTGTGTGTGTGTGTGTGTGTGTGTGTGTGTGTACGCAGTGTACTCATTGTATGTAATGTACAATTTTAATTTGATCAAAATGTATGTTTGTTTTTATTTTGTTATTTTTTTGCTCTGGCAGTCTAGATTCAGAATAGCAGTACAGGAAACAGATTAGAATTACATTTTTTTTTTTCTTATGGAGAGCAGTATTGCTGATAATGATTGTTTGTATTGATTTGTAGCGGAAAAGAAGATCTGTGGAAAGCTTTCTGAAGATGGGTGAAATCCATGTTGGGTTTCCTCTTGGTCTTCAGCTTCACCTTGTCTTTTTAGGCACATACTGTGCATCTTGCTCTTTTAGTGCATGCCATGCACAGCACAAGGAGGTCACAGGAGCCCCGGGGTCATTCAGTTTGCAGAAGTGATTTGGCGTGTCAGCTACTAATGACTTCAAAGAGCAAGCACGGTTTTATGAAAGAAAAGGCTATGGTTTCTCTTTTTGTTCTGAGGGGCAGAAGGGCAAGAGGGGTCTGGGTTTCTGATGTGCAGGGTGACAAGTTCAGTGCTGACAAGAAAATGGGTTCTTTCTATGGGGCTCTTGTGTTTTTGCTACTTTTGTGCATGTACAGTATCATTAGTGATGTAACATTCAGTGTAGTTTTGACATCTGTAAAGTGCACGTGGCATCTTGTATTTCATGTGTTTGTAAATAGTTGGAATCAGGAAGGTGTTGGAATTCTCCTCCTCCTCATGTCTAAAAGTATATTTGTGTTCCGTCCATCCCATTTGGAATGTGTGCATCATTTTCCCAATTTCCCTTTATCGCCAGCTGCATTCTTCTCCTGCTTCCATCCGGTGTTGACATTTACTGTGTTACAGCCTGATAGCATTCCAGGGAGAGCTGGCACAAAACACACCAGCTGCTCCCAACAATCCCAAATGGTGCGAGTGTGTGTACTCTATCGGCAGTGGTTGGCTTTGGTTCCAAACACTGGACACTCTCAGGGTTTTATTTTTGCCTGGCTCTCAGAGCAGCGGAGGACTCCTCAGCTGTCAAGCTCCGGTCTTAGAAGCACTTCCTGCGGGGTGGCAGCGCTTAGGGTTTATGATGTAATGCGAGTAGGGCACAATCTGGGCATTGTATACCACGCTATTGCCACTGTGGAGGCACTGCTGCGTACAGCCCTGTATGTGCACACATGTCCTCCTATTCTTAATGTTTTTTAGGGATTTCGCCTGGATCTGATTGTCTTAATTGAAATTAGATTTAAAAATACAGTTGAATGTAAAAATACATACAATTAAATTTGTAAAATGTTTATATATGTATATTTATTGATTGATCATTATATAGATTATTTATTGCATTCAGGTGATAATTGTTTCTCTTTTTGTCTTTCAGCCACAGCAAGTGGTCCAGGAAAAGCCCGCTCAGGTATGTCAAATGAAATCTTTGCACCACATAATTAATATAGCAGGTGGACATGCATATATATATATGATACTGAAGGCCCAGTTGGCTAGAAGGGGATGGCAGCTTACAGAAGCAGATTGAGGATGATTGTGTGAGGAAGAGGATTTGCTGTTTGGGTAAACAAAGTCCTCAAAAACCAAAAGTGAGTGGAAGGGGGGCATAATTCTGGTTTGATGAGAGACCTGCTTGGTTAAGGCTAATGTAAATCCTATAGCGTTATGCATGGAATCCCAGTCTTCTTTGGTTTCATTCCTTCACAGATGGATATGCAGTCTGGCAGACAGGATTAGTTTTGAAGAGTTGCCCGTTTTTCCTCTCAACTCAAAATTCCTTCAGCGTATTATCAGTGGAGTTGGCTCTATATTCTCTGTGCACAGTGCTAATTTAATGTGCTCATGAAGAAAGACAGCAGCCTGCAGACCTATATGCTGGCTGAATATGACGAAAATTATGAAAATACATTAAAAATACATGTAAATAAAACAAACATACAATACTGGCTATATAACATATCTAATTAAAATATTCATAGATACAATTTTTGTCATCAGAACTATTCATTAATTAACAAATGATTTGTTTTGACGTTTTCAAGCTTGGACTGAAAATGCCATAAATGCAATTCACCCAAAAAGTAAAATTGTCATCATTTACTCACCCTCAAGTTGTTTCAAACCTGTATGAGTTTGTTTCAGCTGCTGAACACAAAAGAAGGTTATTTTGAAGAATGTTAGTAACTAAATATTTAACAGCAGCCATTGACTTCCATAGTATGGAAAAAATACTATGGAAGTCAATGGCTACCGTCAACATTCTTCAAAATATTTAGGCAAAAGAAAAAGATGCTCATACAGGTTTGGAACAACTTGAGGGTGAGTAAATGATGACAGAATTTTCCCTTTAATGGTGATGTTTGTTGTATGTTGTTTCGATAGAGTGAAAAGACCCTAATAAGAAAAACACAATGGCTTGAGGTACAATTCCTCTCCCACACAATCTTCCACACATTTACTAGGAATCCGCTCACCTCCTCTTGTTCGCTGGTGCGGACCAGTTTACGGTGTGAATGCATAACTGAGGCCTGATTTGTTGCTATGTGGGAACGCACAGACCCTGATGGCTTTGCGTCGCACTGGAAGGCCTAGCACATACACACACAGGTATCTATACCTAGTCTGAGATGCTATCTCTGAACTGGAAGGCAGAGCTACCAGCACCATCTTGATTAATTATATGCAATGAAATTCTCTTGGAGGACAAATGTTTTTAGCCATTGCGTCATTGTTTTTTAAGCATCTCACACCATGAGCACTGAGTTTTTAAGGCAACATTTTAAGTTTAAACTTTTAGTTACTTTTGAAAACATGTCTGAAGATCACTGTGTTCCATTTAGCTATTTTGAACTAATCTTTTCTAAAAGCCCCCTAAGACATGCATCTGATGGGGATCATGTGAACCTTAGACTAGCCTTAAAAAAAAATCGAAAGATGAAAACTTGCATATGTGATTTTTGTTGAGTATCATATTTGATATGTCAAGCTTTCATAGCTTATATAGCATGATATAGGAGAATATGGAGATCATACTTGAGGAGGAAAAAAATCTCTGCATCAAACTACAATTTGGTGCAGTTGCTAATACTTATATGGCCAACAAGTAAGATGAAATTCTGATAGCTTGTAAATCAAAGAGATTTTATAGCAGTATGGCAGACTGTTTTAATTATGGGGGGCAAAACATATAATGCAATGCAATACAATGATGATTGAGAGATGAACAAAAAACATTCCTCAAAAGTCTGATGTATCATATTTGATACATGATTTCCTAAAATAATATGTATGGATAATCATACACTCTAAAAAAGGCTGGGTTAAATACAATCCAGCACTGGGTAAAATATGGACAAACCCAGCGATTGGGTTGTTTTGGACCCAGCAGTTGGGTTACTGCCCAGAAGTTTGGGTTAAACATTTAACCCAGCATTTGTTAGAGTGTACATATTATTATATGTATGATTACATATATGTATGACAACTTAAACCTAAGTTGGTTCAGTCCAGTAAGTATTAATCTTGAAATATTACTAACAATATAACATTTATTCTTACATTTACTTTTATAAAAATCTATTAAGACTTCAGAGCAAAAAGACACATATACCATGACCTGAAAGTGGACAGTGTAGGAATTTTACTAAAAGGCCATTTACTTGCTAAAAAAGTATAGATTATCAATCAGATGATAGAAGGCATGTAGAAGATTGTGTACAACAGGTTTTTCAGCAAAGTTGTGCACATGTTGATATTTAAAAGGCCTTAGAAATGTGCATATTATAGGGCTGCACGATAAATCGCATGAGATTGTTATGCGCATCTCATCAATAAAGCCGGTTCTGTGATTAGTAGTAAATCTCCATCACGTGCTTTCAGATGGAGCGGCATTTAATACACAGAGCCGTAGATCATTGACAAGCTTCGCAATATTGCGTTGATAATCACAGATGAATCGCCTTCGATTATGAACGTGATATTGCATAGCTTGTCACAGAACTATGGCTCTGTGTATTAAATGCCACTCCATCTGAAAGCACATGATGGAGATTTACTACTAATCACAGAACCGGCTTTACTGACGAGATGCGCATGACAATCGTATGCGATTTATCATGCAGCCCTAGCATATTATGATACAGTAGGCTCTATAGAGTTAATACTGATTAATTACCCAATTGTTCAGGCAACCTACTAACTAATCCATGTTAGTTTGGCAAAATTCTTTACCGTAAAAAAAAAAACAATCTGTCAGGATTCCAGAAATGCGCTTCATCCAGTAATTTTACAGGCATTTCTATTAACCCTGAAATACAACACAATGAAGTGCAAAACTCTAAATACAGGTAAAACACCAGTAGAAAACAATTCCTTCATATTAATACATTATATTGTGCCCTATTTCTACAGTTTTTTTACAGTGATTTTTACACTTACAGTAGTGTTTTTGTTAATATGGTAATAGTAGTAGTTCGATACATTTTTTCTTAAAATTTCTTTTCTTTTTATAATTAGTTTAATTGTTTCTTCTAGTTTCGATGCCAATTTCCCTCAGCTTCAAAGGGAACAAAAGATCCATCAGAAACCCACAACAGGAGAATCTTCTTTCTTCGTTGGTGATGGTTAAACCAAGCACATGGTACTCTTGGCCACTGATTTCATTTTTTTTTCCAGGAACCGAATTCCATTGAAGTTTCAGTGTTTTTTGAGTGCTGTAACTGTGCCTTTAAATTGCTCTCAGAATGAAAGACCAAGCGACGATGCGTGACAATGTCATTTCGATTCCAAAAAAAAAAATGGAATGTTTAGAACAAACCTATGCAAAGAAATTTAGAATTTTGCAAAATGTATCACAGTTGCAGTTCTGAAATAAAACAAACTGCCAAAAGAAATCTGATATTCCATTTGAGCACGTAACTAAGCTGGTATTTTCTGGTCTGTGTGGCACCTCAGTTGGAAGCACGATTGGTGGGCAAGGTGTCCGAATATGATTAAAGAGTTTTTTTTTTTCTTCCCTCCCCCCATCTCTATTCTTTCACTCGCCCATGTCACACATGGTAGCGCTTAGCTGGTCCTTCACAGCTGAAGTGTCTGCCGCACTAATGAATGGAGTTTGGCTCATATAATGCAGACAGGCTTTTGCCACGGCCTTTCCCCTGAATGGGAGCAACACAGCGACTTGGGAAAGGAAGAGGGTTATAAATTGTGTCAGTTAGCCTCCCCAAATAAAATGAAGCCATGTGGAAAATGAAATCCATTTCATTCTGAAGAGTGGCCAAAGCCAAGCGTTTCCCCAGCCCCCATTCACCACCTTCCTCCCGTTTCAATGGTGGTCATCTCGGCAGCAGCTGTGGGACGTTCGCTGTCTGAGTTCATGAAAAAGAACATTTGTAACCAAAACAATAACAAAAAAAAGCAAATATAAATGCTAATAACTGTGCTATTTCAGTCCGTCTTACTGCTGTCAGTCTAACGTTTTTACGCACAGCCGTGTTTTGCTTTGCAGCCATCTTTGTGTGGTGACTGATGGGCGACCACTGTTGTGTTTTGTAGGAAGAAGAAGAAGAAGAGGAGGAGGCGGAGCAAGAAGAGGACTAAGCAACCACAGGATTTTACCTCTACCTCATCCAGCTGTCAGCTCTCTCCAAGGGAAAAGACTGCCTTGACCACTTATTATTGACTTCCCACTTTTGTTTGATCATTTTCGTTTGTTTATTTTCATTTTTTTCTCATTGGTTTATTTGGGTTTGGTTTCGTTTTGTGATCAACACACACAACACCTCAGAGCATAACCCGAAAAAAGACGCAAATGCAAACAAACATCTTGCAGATGACAATTGGAGTTTCCTTGCTGTTTCTATTTCCCACAAAACTGCTGTAAGCACAAAGGTGCAGGGGTTAAACACGCAATATGTGCTGCAGTGGTTCTTTGTGCCACACACACACACACACACACACACTCTTGTTGACTGATTTTCCAGACTACATTGGTAAAGAAGAAGGTGAAACTGTCTGATTTTGTCATTCAGCATGTGGTGCTTCTTATATCTGGGTGGAGCTTTAAATGGACACACCCATTCACACAAGAACCCCGCCCCCCCACAGTACCAAACCACCAAAGACCATTTTCCCTTCTCTGTCCACTTCATTTTGATGTTTTGACCAAAATGACAGTGAGCTTTAAAAGTATTTGCCTTAAAACTGCAAACAGAGCCTATTAATTACTATAATTGAAAATTTTGCAAGTGGATACCTAAAAATGAATATTCTGTCATTATTTACCCAGCCAAAACCCCTTTGACTTTGTTTCTTCTGTAGAACACAAAAAAAGCCCTATTCGGATGCGACTATTTTTCTAAACTATGTTTGAGTTTCGAATCTTATCACCTGACGTTTGCGATTTTCATGTACCAATTTGGACGGGACTAACATCTCCATGTTTATTACAGAGGTGGGAGTGTCTGTTTTGTTCTTCTGGGCGTTGCAAAGGTCACGCACTCATGCGTGAATTGCGTATACTCATTCGGATTGATAGTATAACCAAAGTTTTACTACAAATACCATGGTGAAGCTATATGGCTAGTATAGCGAAAGCATGGTTAATGTGTGGTTAACTATTTTATTTTTTTTATTTGAAGTAAAACCATGTTTAATTTTCGTAAAGGTACATATGTAATTAAAACATTATGTGATTGAGTGCAGAAATGAAGGTGAGAAACGTTAATCTTACCTGATGCTGATATTACAGTAGCCAGTCTTAACAGTTTACGTGATCTGGCTCTTGATTTTATTATTGTTATTGTTATTTTTTTTTTATTTGCCGGGAGGCAAACATATCAAAAATGTGTGCAGTAGTAAGAGCGTCTATGGTAGACGTTGGCCAAAACACACAAGGAAACGTGTTGTGAAAATAATATCGCCGGCAGTCACAGACATTCGCATTCGGACGAGATTAGTTTTCTCAGAGGATCATTGAGTTTGCCGAAAACACAGAAAAACACAGACGTGGCAGATTCGGATGGGATTAAAATCACTAAGTACATCTGTGAAACACAAATTTCTTTAACGACCCCCTGTAAAACTAGTCCCATCCAAATAGGGCTTAAGCTGGTGCCCACAAATGGTGACTACGGTTGGTGAGGAAGTATTTCATCTTAAATTTCAATCCAAAGCTGTCATATGGTTTGAAATATAGTGCTTTTTGGAGCCCTTGGTCACCATTCACTTTCATTGTATGGAAAAGAGCAATGTGAACATTCTTCAAAACATCTGTTTTTGTGTTTTACAGAAGAAAGTAAGTCCTGAACATGTAAATAACGACAGAATGTTTATTTTCTGGTAAATTATCCCTCTACTATCTTATCCATGTCCCTCGTGTCCTTGGTGGTGATTTTTTTCCAAACTGATAACCGTGAACATTAAATGTCTCCTTGGGACACCGTTTTCAGCATTACTGCAGAATGGTAGTTCTACTGTACATATCTTCGCGACTTCGGCTTAGCTTAATTAACATACGTGTACATAATTGTGTTTTTATTTTCTTGTATGACATAGCTTTAAGAACATAATTTTTTGACAAATTCAGTGAAAGGGAAATATATCAACTCAGTCAAGACCTAAACCTCAAGAAACACCCAAACCACAGGAACAAAACCACACTATACCTCATTACACACAAAAATACCTGAATCGCATCGACGGCGTCAAACGGTATTCGGCAAAACCTAATGTACGCCAACGCTGTCACCAATGCAATATCTTCTCACCGTTTCAAAGCTACCTCTGATTTCTTCAACCAGCAAACCAGCTCGAAAAAACACGCGCTGCTATAGAGTTCTTATTACAAAGCAGGGGATGGCAGCGAGTGCCAACGTTGAAAACAAACCTTGTCGTAAGAGCAGGCGAACACTCTGCAAAATGTTTTTTGTGAGAGACGGGCAGGTAATAACTGAATTCTGAGGTCTGTTTGTAGTCATATATAGAACTAATCATGCAGCTAAGGGGAAAAAAAAGTACTGTGTTTGTTCTAGTTAATTTTCTTTTTTTCACATTAGCATATATCTGACATTTGTAACTAGACACTCTGTCTCTGCAGCTGGGATGTCTGTTTTACATTTTTAACTTGAATATATATTTTGTACTGATTACTCAATGGTTTCTAAGGATCAAGTGCTTGTATGACACTAAATGATATTGTTGCGAATAGATTTTTCTTTTCCTTCTCTGTTTTTCCTCCACTATTGCTCTGAATTTATAGTTTTAGTTCCTATGTACTATTCAGATATGTACCTCAAAAAAAGAAAGAAAAAAAAAAAGGATAAAAATGGACTAATAATCAGCTGACAAATACCTACCTCCAGTCTTGAAAACGGAACGATTTTTTTTGCCTAGTTTCTTTCAGTACGAATGTACTGAAAAAGACTTTAGGACTGCACAAGATCCTGTTTTACAAAGTTTTAAATTAGAATTTTGCTTCATTTTAATTCAGCTGGGACAGAAGACGGCTAAGAAAACAACTACACACACACACACACACACACACACAAATACACATCACATAAAAAAAACAAAAAAAAAAACAAAAGAAACTTGAAACGTTCTTTCAGGTTTGAAAAAATATGTTCGGGTTTTGTATATTGCATATATGAATATGTTTTTGAAAATTAGTAGATATTGAATATACTTGATTAGCATTTTTTGTGTACTTTACACAAATGTGATTTTCTTCTTTTCAGATGTATATGTAATGCTTATGTAGTGAAAGAATACACATTTTCAGCCTGTCACCATGAAAACCTTAAAAGTTAGCATGGTAATCTCAACTGGGCCTGAGGTAGAGCCTCAGAGGAAGCTAATGGAACTGTTGGCATGCCCCTTGAACTTACAATGGCATGTAATGACCGTCTTTATATGCGGCAGCTTGGCTTTTGCCACAAACCAACATTGAACGTTGCTCAAACACTGTAATGCTACTACCTAAATGGTTACAGTTCTTGTAAAAGTGTCAGTTTTGGAATCGGACCGCTTCTTTACTCTCCTATGAGTTCAACAGATGAAACAGTTGCTTGCTTAAGTGGATGGATGGCACGTCTCGGCTCGACCTCAGCGGTTTTAATGCTTTTTGTGAGATCCGCGCGTAATGGCCGCTGAGGCGCACCGCTTTCAGCCCTCCTGAAACTTGGCATTGTGTTCATATACTTCCTATGTTGGTTTGAATGTGTATCCACAGGAGCCACTGTTCATGTGCTTTCAGCTCTGGGTGTCTTAATGAAGATGAAGTTGTATTTTCATGACAACATGTTCTAATACAATCGAATACACTTTTCTACCTCCGAGAGGGCCTCCTGTTACCTCATTTTTCAAACTTACTATCTGCTTAAATTCAGGTGCCTGAGTCCAGAGAGAACGGCGTAAAGTTTTAAATTTATATATAAATAAATATATATTCATAGTTTATTTTTGTGTGTTTTGGGGGGGATTTTTTATAAGACTGTACCTCTCTGCCTCTCAGTCACAAGTTAGGTAAGACTGGACAATTTGACTTGTTTTTTAAACGCTGTCTTACATTTATGCAATGTTTTGTAGTTTCTGCGGCTGTGGAGATGGAAAAGTATCACTAGGTGGTTACTCTCAGCTTTCTTCACTTGATATAACTTGTTGTCTAATTATGGCTGTTTCACTTAGTATTGCTGTTTGTAATTTCACTTAAAATTGCTTGCTTGTTTTAAAAAAAAGGACAAAAAAGAAAACGTATTAGAAAAATGTCCTCTTTATACTATCCACCTCTTTATTCAGCACAATAAAAAAGGTGTCTGTGACCATTGTTGTGTATGAAGTCAATATTACTACTGCATGCGTTATCTACAAATGCCTACAAATGTTCCTCTCCTTTGTGCCACTTTTACATTTATTTATATCCAAAGAGACTTACATTGCATTTAAGGTATTTTTCATTTCACAAAGCCCTGTTCACACTGATGGTGATTAAAACGCAAATAAGCAATTCATTAGATTTTTAGGCGTTTCTACTTTTATGTCGTATAAATTCTCACAACTTATTCATTTGTGCTGTTGTTTTAGTAATGCTATGGTGTACCAATTCATTCTCGTGTTTTGAACATGCACAAAATTTTCATGGGGAACTTTTTTGCCCTGACGTGAAACTCCCATGGATTCATATGGCAAAAATATATTTATTGTGGGCACAAATTAAGAATTTGTTTTCACAAATTAAAGGAATAGTTCACCCAAAAAAGAAAATTCTGTCATCATTTACTCACCCTCAATTAGTTCCAAACCTGTATGAATTTCTTGTGTTCTCTGCCGAACACAAAGGAAGATATTTTGAAGAAAGTTTGTAACCAGGCTGTTTTGGGGCACCATTGACTTCCATAGTAGGAAAAAAATAGTATGGAAGTCAATGGTACCCCAGAACTGCTCTGTTTCCCACATTCTTCAGAATATCTTCCTTTGTGTTCAGCAGAACAAAGACATTCATACAGGTTTGGAACTACTTGAGGGTGAGTAAATGATGACAGAATTTTCTTTTTTGGGTGAACTATCCCTTTAAGAATTCATTACTTCATTTTATTAATTTGTTCCCTCGTTTTAGTTAAATCGTGGCCATACAATTAAGAATTTGTTCCCATGACATCCATTTGTTCAGTCGTTTTAGTCAATCATGGCCATGTTGTATTAATTTGTTTCCTCGTTTTGATTTATAAGGTAAAAAATGTTTCTCTGAATATGAATGATATCTGTTCACTTTATCGTTGAAAATCATTTTTAATATCTTGCTATTAAAGGTCCAGTAAGGGGCCGCTCACACAGAATGCATTTTTCCATTCCACTGCGCTATTTTTTTCTATTGTTTTTTTTTTATGCAAGCATGCTAGACGGAAGTTTTTGATTGTTGCACTTCTGCAGTGTCACTCACATGACAAGGCCCTAAAATAATTTCAACTTTTAAAAAACAGATCTTGAGGCCTTGCGTTTTCCTCATTCCTGCATCTCGTGTTTTTTCAAAGCAAAAATGCATTCTGTGTGAACGGAACAAGTAAATTTGAATTTTTCTTTTGATCTTAGTTTCTGGTGTTCTTCTAAAAAACAAAACAAAACATATTTGTCAAAGCGGCATTCATTTCCTTATGAGTGAAACTTTAGAGAAAGTTACTTAGTGCACCCATTTATTAGAGGCCTTAATTCCTTTCTTACCGCACATGTATATGTATACAAGCCAGCACTGAAGTGTCACAGGTCATTCCAGGGCAGGACAGTGAGGCTGCACATTTAGAAACACAGAGGCCATGTATGGAGCTTCTAGGTACACGATGTTACGGAATTTAGACGACTGCTTTTTTTCCCTCTCCCTCCCCCTGTTCCTCTTCCATACACTCTCCCCCTCTTCCCAATTCTGAAACATCTCTTTAACTCCCGTTCTTTGGTGTACTCACGGGGGAGACGTAGCCCACCCTGGAGCCCCTGACCTCTGCTCCGCAGCAGACTCTGTGAATGGGACAGCGGCCCCCACTTCAAAGCTCCGCCGTTCTGTGCGCTCTGACAGGGCGCCTCACTCATCCCCCCCACGCTCCCCTCCTTTTTGTAACCCCCCACCTCACCTCACCTCGGCTATTCGCCCCTATCCACCACAGTACTGAGGATTTGGTTGTTAGTGCCAGCTCACATCGTCAAGCTGCTCAGTAATTCCGCCAGATTGACCCGAGTAGAGGGAGGGAGGAATGGGTGGAGAGGGAGTTCACTGCTACCACAACCACGTTCAGAGGTGGTCTCGCCACCTCTTCCTCTTTTCTGTGTAAAAAGTGTCTGCCTTTGTGTGAGAGAGAGGAGAGGGTGAGAGCGTTTCCCTCCTTTTTCCTGCTCTCTCATTAACAAACATCCAGCTGTTCAGGGATAAGGCCTCGGACAAAAATCTGGTTCACTTACACTGCAGAAAGATCTCACAACTCATTAAAAAACATACAAATTCTCACATGGACTCTTCACATTTCTGGAAATCTCAGAAGCGCAAGTTGTCATAGTGGTCGATGGAAACTACAACAAATCTAGTTTTTGCATTCCCATTTGCCCCAATAGCAGTTTTATGACTTTACAATGAAGAAAATAAAATTGAAAGATTGATTATATTGGTCAGAATAGAGAAAGGTGTCAACTTTGCCATCACTCCTTCAGTCTTTAGAAACACATAGCAGTGTTAAGCAGTTTTTTTTATGTAAACCAATCAAGTAATAAAACACCAAGTGTAGTGTTAAAAATGTACATTCTTTCATTAAAAACTAGTCAAAATACCGATTAAAGGCGAAACTATGCTTCCCCTTCAGTTTGGCGCCATTTCTGGAATAGTGGGCCTATGCTACACGTGTTTACGTAAATAGAAAGGCTTGTATTGTGCACGTGATTTAACGCCATCTATCTCCCGGTGTTTTTTAAAACCATTTTTTTCCATGTAAACGAATTTTACTCGTTTTTAGGGTCTCGTGCATTAAGGGCCGCGATTTTAAGGCGCAGTATCAAGAGGTTTAAGATTTTTTTTTTTTTAAACGCGTCTTGCACTCCGTCTCGCGATTTTAAACGCAATACCGCCTTCTGCCTGAACGGCTCACGCTCTCCTTTCTCATCCTTTCTCTTTTTGTATCGGAGGTGAGTTTCACATAATTGTTCGTTTCTTGTATCTTCCACACTAAAGGATGTCCGTCCACTCTGCTGAGCAAATAAAACACACTTCCTGTCGTCTCTTGTGTCTGGGTGCAGCTGTTGTATCCCTGGCGCAGACTCAGATATCCGCTTCAGATCCTTTTAAATCCCATTTCATGCTTTTCCATATAATCCTTACACCCAGATATCACATTATAATCTTATGTATAAGCCTTTTCAAATATTAGCGTATTTTCCATACGCCTCGTAATTGTGTACAAGTGTAAACGAGTAGCTGACATGACATTTCAAACAATGTCCTGCAGTGTGATGTGATACTCCATCTTAAACGATATTAAACAACCTGTTTCTAATTCGTATGTAATTATTATTATACATGCAATTTATATCACCTCACTAACTGTGTAGCCATATGGAATATTAGTAATTTTAAACATTATTTTTTGTCTCTCTGCAGATAAAATCTGGTCAACCACCATACCCTTACGAAAAC
>JAFVLL020035028.1:0-26365 GCA_021397915.2 Tor tambroides | reverse complement strand
GATGAGATCAGATCTCTGTGTGGAGCACTGGCTGTTGTCAGACAAAAATCTCACTGGATTATTACAATTAATGGCAAAATGAATGTTTGGAAATGCAAAATGATATTTCCTACTGACACACTACAGCAAAAGATATAAATAACTGACTCAAAACTTTTTTAGCTGGTGAAAATACTAGTGTTCTAATAATTTTGGCCACCACTGTAACAAAAAAAAGGAAGGGTCTGAATATTTTCTAAATCCACTGTATATAATTATATGAGTATACACTTTTCTACTTCTAACAATGCAACAATCTTCCTACTTAAAATACTATATGAATAATTTGTTGTAATTAGGTCAGTACTTGTTAGAGCCCTTATAAATAAATCTCTTCTAATATAAATCTTTTTAAGGACCTCTGCTTTTTAAACATGAAGAGGATGTACATTTAACTAGGGCAGATGTCTGAGAAAATTGGTATCAGTTTCATTATCAGCTATGGCTGTACAGTCTCTCTGGGGGACTGCAATAACAACAGCGGCCGACCAAACTTGCTTTGAATTTCATCAGTATTGTTTGCAGAGGTCTGATTTAGGGTTGGTGTTGTTGAGAGAGATCTTTGCCTTGTTTGGGGTATTGTCTGAGACTCCTCTCCTGCAGAGAGCAGCTTCAAAGATGAGCCCCTCCAAGGCTTAATGAAACAGGATGGTCCCCAGACGGCCCTCCACAACACCAGGTGTTCTCTCCTTAATGATCTCATACAGCAGCACAAACTTCATCAGCCTCTTCTGTATTAATAATGCTGGCCAATGACTGGGCTCCAGCTTGTAGCTGAATAATAGAGCAGTGTGCTTCATCGACCTTGACATACGTCTGCAGATGCGGTTTGATGCTGTGCCGACGGGATGGAAGCCACAGTATTTGTTGCGTTCCCATATTGTGGAACATTTGCATGGTGCTGTAGGAGAAAACTACAGGATTAGATATATTAGAGGAATACGAATACAATATTTGTGTTATACATCATTCTCATTAAAAGCCGTTTGTTCTTCAAAAAGATGTAATTTTTTAAAATCGTTTAAGGGCCATAATCGTTATACACATTAGGGGTACACTACCAGTCAAACGTTTCTGAACAGTAAGATTTTTAATGTTTTTTTTTAAAGAAGTCTCTTCTGCTCACCAAGCCTGCATTTATTTTAACCAAAGTACAGCAAAAAGAGTACAATTTTGAAATATTTTTACAATTTAAAATAACTGTTTTCTATTTGAATATATTTTAAAATGTAATTTATTCCCGTGATTTCAAAGCTGAATTTTTAGCATCATTACTCCAGTCACATGATCCTTCAGAAATCATTCTAATATTCTAATTTGCTGCTCAAAAAACATTTTTTATTATTATTATTATTATTATTATTATCATTATTATTATTATTATGTTGAAAACAGCTGAGAAGATTTTTTCAGGTCTTTGATGAATAGAAAGTTCAGAAGAACAGCGTTTATCTGAAATAGAAATCTTTTGTAACATTATAAATGTCTTTATCATCACGTTTGATCAATTTAAAGCATCCTTGCTAAATAAAAGTATTAATTTCAATAATTCCCCCCCCCGAAAAGAAATAAAAAATTACACTGACTCCAAGCTTTTGAATGGCATAGTGTATAATGTTATAAAAGCTTTTTATTTCAGATAAATGCTGATCTTTGGATCTTTCTATTCATCAAAGAATCCTGAAAAAATGTACTCAACTGTTTTAAATATTGATGATAATAATAATAATAATAATAATAATAATAATACAATGTTTCTTGAACAGCAAATCAGCATATTAGAATGATTTCTGAAGGATCATGTGACACTGAAGACTGGAGTAATGATGCTGAAAATTCAGCTTTAATCACAGGAATAAATTACATTTTAAAATATATTCAAATAGAAAGCAGTTATTTTAAATCGTAAAAATATTTCAAAATTTTACTTTTTTCTGTACTTTGGATCAAATAAATGCAGGTTTGGTGAGCAGGTGAGACTTCTTTAAAAAAACATGTTTTTCTTACTGTTCATCACTGTAAATCTCGCTACAGTCAACCAACCTTCGCTTGCACTTCCTGCTTCCTGTGTCTGGCGTGGCATTGAATTGATATGCAGTGTTAACAGATAGAAGCTTTAGTGTTTGTAACGCCTCGGCTAGATCAAGGCTGTCTCATAACACGCCTCTAATGTGATGTGACGTGACCAAACGCTGCACTTTCATTGACAGAGATGCTTCCTTTGAAGTGGGGATCAGCCTACTGAAGTCTTTGGATTGAAGCATATTTATAACTGCAAAGACCATTTCTGTTCGATTCTGCAAGAATTTTCCATTGCTGATATGGTGTGACTATGTGCTGACACAGTAAAACAATAGTGAGGATGACAACTATTATTCAAGAGTTTCTTTTTCTCTTTAAATCTCAAAAATGAAACTGCTCACATTGACATTTAGTACAGTGCTGCACATGACTTTTTCCTGTAATGCCCATGCTTCATGTAATTTCCCATGTAGATGTTGAATCTTAAATAAATAAAAAAAACAAAACTTTTGCTCAAAGTTTTGCCATATTAATAAAGGTGAGGCATATTAATAAAATGATTTGCGTACTGTGCATCTTATTTTATACATTTTAGTTTTTTTCCAAAATCTAGCAAGCAACATCCTAGGCAACATTTTAAGGTATAATAAGTATGCTCCTGACATAAAGACATATTAGCAAAATATGCAGTAAACAGCATAATCATGATATCTCATTTTGGCAAAATCTGAAGAAATCATCAAGTTAGTTGGTTGTGGAATTTATTTATATATGCTGCCATTCAAAAGTTGGGGATCAGTAAGATTTTTAATGTTTTTTTAATGGATGCTCATTAAGGCTGCATTTATTTGATCAAAAATACAGAAAAAATAATATTGTGAAATATTATCACAGTTTCTAATATTGGTTTCCTATTTTAATATACTTTAAAATATAATTTATTTCTGTGATGCAGCTCTAAATTTTCAGCATCATTCCTCCAGTCTTCAGTGTCACATGATCCTTCAGAAATCATTCTAATATGCTGATTTATTATCAGTGTTGGAAACTGTTACGCTGCTTAATATTTTTTCGGAACCAGTGATACTTTTTACAGGATACTTTGATAAATAAAAAGTAAAAAAAGAACAGCATTTATTCAAAATAGAAATCTTTTCTAACAATATAAGTCTTTACTATCACTTTGTATTCATTTAACACATCTTTGCTGAATAAAAGTATTAATTTCTTGAAAAGAAAAGAAAAGAAAAGAACAAATTTACTGACCCCAAACCTCTGAATAGTAGTGTATATTGTAACACAACATTTCTATTTTGAATAAACACTGTTCTTTTTTAACTTTTTATTTATCAAAGAAACCTGAAAAAAGTATCACAGTTTCTAAAAAATATGAAGCAGCACAACAGTTTCAACGCTGAATATAAATCAGCATATTAGAATGGTTTCTGAAGGATCATGTGACACTGAAGACTGGAGTAATGATGATGAAAAATTCAGCTTTGCTTCACAGGAATAAATTACATTTTAAAGTATGTTAAAATAGAAAACTGTTATTTTAAATTGCAATAATATTTCACAAAATTACAGTTTTGTCTTTATTTAGATCAAATAGATACTAGAAACTTATTTAAAAAAACATTAAAAATCTTTCTGATCCCAAACTTTTTGTTCAAAAAAGCAGTGTTAATTTGTGTTTTGCAGTGTAAATTTGATTGAACATTATCAGTGAAATAGAAACAGACCAGAAAGTATGAGTGACCTCCCTTGAATTTGTGTTGCATTCTCAGCTGTCCGGAATGACAGGAATAAGAAGAAAAAGGAGATTCCAAAGCAGGAGTTGGCCGAGAGTTATGAGCTGACAGCAGAACTAGAGACCATCATCGAGAAGATACGGAAAGCTCACCAAGAGACGTTTCCCTCACTCTGCCAGCTGGGCAAGTACACCACGGTGAGTCACTCTCACTCGCTCACGTCAGAGCTAAAGTCACACCAGTGAGGGTCAGGGTCAAAGGGGGTGTGATAAGCACACACAGGTCTCATATATAATAATGCTTTATTATGAATAGTGCAGAGGGGTACTGAAACTGACATAATAATGCAAAGAAAAATGGGAATATGTAAGGAGAAGAAACACTGTCAGCAAATATTTACAAAAATATTACATTTACGAATGTTCAGACTCAACATTAACTTGACCACATACAGCAAATGTGCCGTTATTGGTTATTATCCCCCCTCCCACCCCAATTCACTGTCATTTATCACATATATTATTAAAAAACATCATTAATCTCTCATTACACTTGTGAGAACTCTATATTGTAATTCAGACTGACATGCAGATCCTGTCTCAGATAGCTCTGCAAAGTCCCTGACATGTAAACATTAGATGTAGGGGAGTGTTGTCTGAATGACAGCCGCTCCAGATGAGATTTTATTATGATTTTATTGACAGCGAGTGTATGCTCCATGTGGAGATAGCTGGCAGCTGCAGTGTGTGTAAATATAGCATTAGTTCAGTGTGAGGTGGCTCAGATTGACGTGACTGCTCCGTTAACAGAGCTCTGAATGGGAATTCACATACACAAACACTCTTCGTCTTTTAATAACAGGCTGTCTCTTGTTCTGAATGTTGGTGTGGCTTTTGTTGTTGACTTAATTCTCAGGAAAGGGCATTGTTTGTGCTAGAATTCCAGTACTCTTTTATTGTCTGTGATTCTTATTAAATTTCTATGACAGCGTTTTAGTGCCACGTTAAAAAAAAAAATCTAAAATTAAGAGATTAAAGTTGTAATATTTTGAGAATAAAGTCAAAATTACAAGAACAAAGTCAAAAAATTTCAAGAATAAAGTCGAAATTATGAGAATAAAGTCAATATTTCAACAATAAAGTTGAAATTGAGAATGAAGTCAAAATATTTTGAGAATAAAGTCAAAATTGTGAAAATAAAACGAGAATTGTGGGATTATGTGGGATTATTATCAGAAATCATACCTTGTCATACTTGCAGGGACAGTATGCTTGGAAATAACATTTCATGTCTTCGATTGCATTTGTTATTTGTAGTGCACCAGCCACCCAATAATAAAAATACGTTTTGTGCTTTTGGTACTTTTAATATAAAACAAAGTCTCAGCTTTCAAAATCTGTCAGTTTTAAAGCAAAATACAAACAATGTGTCTTACAATAATGTGTTTTTCATGCTCTTTAATGTGGCATGACAGATCACTGTATTCGTGTGAATCAATCGTCTTTTCAATTACAATGAGACATTTGTTTCATTAAATTATACTGTTTTCTTCGTGAAAATTCCCCCGCCTACTCCACAAAACCATCTGTGGCGTCCAACCTTTCATTCCTCACATGTATTTAATTAAAAACAACAAAAAAAACTTTCTAAAGGTTGAAGTGGGCTCCAACTCGTTAACTTAAGTTATATTGTTGTCTTTTCTGAGGTATATAATTTTAAGTTACTATTCACAAGCTGTTTTATTCATGGTCTAATATAGTAAATGATTGGAAATAATATTTAACGTCTTCAAATCAATTAATTATTTGTTGTGCGCCAGCCACCCAGTAATAGCAATAATTTTGTGATTTGTTGCTTTTAATATAACACATCTCAGCTTTCAAATTCTGACAGTTTTATCAAATACAAATTATAAATATCTTTTACCTCTTTATTTCAAGTTATAGCATGATATAAGTGTGAAGGAACATCAGAAGGCATGAAAAAAACAGTATAGCCTAATTTAATGAAATGAATGTCTTATTGTAATCAGAAAGATGATTGATTCACATGCTATGCCCCCCCCCCCCCCCCAATAATCATGCTGTCTAATCAGCATCTTGATATGCCACACCTGTGAGGTGGATGGATTATCTCGGCAAAGGAGAAGTGCTCACTAACACAGATTTAGACAGATTTTTGAACAATATTTGAGAGAAATAGGCCTTTTGTGTACATAGAAAAAGTCTTAGATCTTTGAGTTCAGATCATGAAAAATGGGGGCAAAAACAAAAGTGTTGCATTTATAATTTTGTTCAGTGTATATACTTGTTTTCTTAAAAAAAACTATATTTCTTCTTTTTCTATATTCTATGTACTTGTTTTCATTTAAAAAAAAAAAAAAAAAAATCCTTGCTACGTATACTGCTTTAGGCTAACCGAGACTTGTCATAGCGCTTGCATGTTGTTGCTCTTTTGTTGGTTTTGGTTGCTTCTATTGTCCTCATTTGTAAGTCGCTTCTGCTAAATGACTAAATGTAAATGTAATGTAAATATTTAAAATGGACTAGTTTTGGCAAACTTTTGTTTAATGCCCCGCCCATATCTCTTTTTGCATCAGACACAGATACAAATAATATTGCCTACAGATACAGATACAGATATTGGCTTTGCTACACGCCCCTAGTGTGTGATATAGTTGATGATATGGTGAGAAATGTTGAAGATGAGCCACTGTCAGCAGGGATTTGAATCTGAGATAAAAGGTCAGTGGTGAAACATCACAGAACAGCGGGACTGTCACTGGAGTGATGAGTGTTAGTTGTACAGTCAGGTGACGAGAGAGAGGCAAAAGACCAAATGCTGGTTATGTAGGTCACTGAATTCTAAAGACAGGTCTTAGCATGGATATGGATAGTTATGATGGATATTTGCTACTTTAGTCTGGTATGTTGTGAGCATATAAAAACAAAGTCATGCAGTGAAGGTGGCCAAATTATGATTAATATACACCACAGTGGCTTGGCACTCAGACTTTTTCTTTTCTTGCACATTTTGGATGACAGAAAACTCTGCTCTGAGACGCAGCTACACTGACTCTGTAGAGCCATGCAAAAATGCAAGGGAAGCCTATACAGCAGCTGGTCAAATATCTGCAAAAATGAGACTAGAATATAAAATAAGGAGACAGTTCCAGTAGAGTTAGACCTCCAGGTAAGGGTCAACTAGCACTTTAGCATTAACCCTAACCCTAACATTGCATAGGTATGAGAATGGGGTGAAAACCTCTATCCATTTTTGGAAGGCAGAACTGAATATAAGTTTAATAAAACCCAGCCCTCTGACTGACAGTGTTCTCTAACAATGAATATATCTCCTTGAGAAAGAGCTGCAGAAGAGACTGCATCCCTGACAACCATAGGATTGATTCCAGAGAACTTTCAGGTGGCGTCCTAACTGCAAGGTATATACAGTCATGTGAAAAAGTTAGGACACCCTATTGAATTCCATGGTTTTCTGTATCAGGACATCATAAAAATTTATCTGGTCCTTCTCAGGTCTTAAAATTTGGAAAATAAAACCTCAGACGAACAACATCACATGACATATCACACCGTGTTATTATTTAATTAACAAAAATAAAGCAAAGATGGAAAAGCCATGGGTGACAAAGTTAGGACACCCTATGATTCAACTGCTTGTATATCCACTTTTAGCAGCAGTAACTTCAAGTAATCATTTTCTGTATGACTTTTATCAGTCTCTCACATTGTTCTGGAGGAATTTTGGCCCACTCTACTTTACAACTTTGCTCTAGTTTACTGAGGTTTGTGGGCATTAATTTATGCAAAGCTCTCACCACAGCATTTCAGTCAGGATGAGGTCTGGACTTTGATTGGGGTATCAAAAAACTTTGATTCTCTTCTTTTTAGCCGTTCTGTTGTAGATTTGCTGGTATGCTTGGGATCATTGTTCTGTTGTATGACCCAAACTTGGCCAAGCTTTAGCTGTCAGACGGATGCCTCACATTAAACTCTAGAATACTTTGGTATACAGAGGAGTTCATGGTCGACTCAATGACTGTGAGGTGCCCATGTCCTGTGGCTACAAAACAAGCACAAAATCATCAGCCCCCCACCAGCATGTGCGACTTTGGTATGAGGTGTTTGCGCTGATATGCCCTTTAGGTTTTGCTGTGCATTATGGCCAAACATCTCCACTTTGGTCTTGTCTGTTCAAAGGACATTGTTCTAGAAGTCTTTTGGTTTGTTCAGATGCAACTTTGCAAACCTAAACCTGTCAGGAATATGAACCTGTTTTGTTCTGTTTTCTCCCATGTGCTCCCCGTGACCCAGTTTTTCCCTCTCGTTGACTAGTCATTTGATCCACCTGTGTCCTGTTAATTATCCCTCGTTTAGTCCTGTATTTAAAGTGTTGTCTGCCCCAGGTTTCCTCGTCCGGTGTTATTCCTCTTGATGTGCTATGTTTTCTCCATCCTGCCCTGTGTTTCTCTGCGTTTGGATTATTAAAGACTGTTGTTTGTGATTATCTCTCATCTCCACGTTCCTTGCTCCTCACAGTAGGTATCCGTGACAGAACACCAGACCACAACAAAGAAAAAGAAAAGGTTTAGTTGCGTGTTTTCCCTCTGTTTGATTTCCGTTTTTTGGTACAGTGTTTCGTTTGTTTCCCGTGTTTTCCCCATGGATCCCCTCGCCACTTTATTTGTCTCTCTAGCCTGTAAGGACCTGCCCCTTGTGGAGTATGCGGTTGAGTTCAGCCAGCTCGCCGTTTTAACGGCATTCGACGATGCTGCACTTAACTCACTGTTCTGGATCAGGGCAAACTACTACCGCTCCATCGACCTCCCAGACACCACTGGACTGAGCTGGAGGGAAGCTATCATCCGGTGTCTGGAGAGTGTCTATCCCCAGTCCAGAGCAGACCCAGACCCAGAGCCCAGCCCCCCATCACTCCGCTATGCGGAGAACACCAGTGATGGAGAGCCCGAGCCCGAGCCCGCCACGACCGATGAGCCATCGCCGCATGGAGCGACAATGCCAAGGATCGCAAGGAGCCGGAGCTATTCATGACATCAGTCCAGGTGTGAGAGCCAGCGACAACGCCTGCCACAAGGTAAAGAGCCGTCGACAGCGAGAGCGTGGGGAGGAGCTCCACCCACTGTGCCAGGGCTGAGGGTGAGCTTTTTTGTGGATCTGGGACTGTGGAACACAGAAGGGGATCCAGAATTGGATTTATATGCCGACCTGCCCCCTCTCCTCCCTGCTACGTCGGAGCCCCCTGTCACTCCTGTTCCCGACTCAAGCCCTATGGTGACAGCAGCTATCTCTAGCCCCTGACCAGAGTTGAGAGATGGCTCTAGTCCCCACGTCCAGCCCAAAGAGGGCTGTTGTTCCTACGTCTGGCCAGGGAGAGCCTCAGATCCCACATCAAGCCCAGAGAGGGCTCCTGTTTCCCAGTCCAACCCTGAGAGGGCTCCTGTTTCTCCATCCAGCCCTGATAGGGCTCCTGTTTCCACGTCCAGCCCAGAGAGGGCTCCTGTTTCCAAGTCCAGCCCAGAGAGAGACTCTGTTCCTGAGTTCAGCCCAGAGTGGGCTTCTGTCCCCGAGTGCAGCCCAAGGAGGGCTTCAATTCCTAATTCCCAAGTTCAACCTAGAGAGGGCTTCGGTTCCAGAGTACAGCCCTGAGAGCCTGGAGGCTCACAAATGGAAAGTGATTTTGTGTCTCTCTGTGATGGTACCACGAGGCGTCGCTCACTAGCAGATCTCAGGCTTCTGGAGGGAATGTAGATTCGTAATAGTGAGTGGAAGTAGGCGGGTGCAGAGCCTGTGGTTGTTCGATATGCAAGCATCAATGTCTTGAACTTGATGCGAGCCTCAACCGGTAGCCAGTGCAAGGAGATAAAGAGAGGTGTAACATGGGCTCTTTTGGGCTCGTTGAAGACCAGTCGTGCTGCTGCATTCTGAATCATTTGTAGAGGTTTGATTGTGCATGATGGAAGTCCAGCCAGAAGGGCATTGCAGTAGTCCAGCCTAGAAATGACAAGGGCCTGGACAAGAAGTTGTGCAGCATGCTCTGTTAGAAAGGGCCTGATCTTTCTGATGTTGTGCAATGCAAACCTGCAAGATCGAGCTGTCTTTGCAATGTGGTCTTTGAAAGTCAGCTGGTCATCAAAGATTACACCAAGATTTCTGACTGAACTTGATGGGGTAATTGTTGATGAACTTAACTGGATGGTAAAGTCGTTCTGTAGAGTTGGAGCTCAGTCTTTGCCAGATTGAGCTGTAGGTGATGATCTTTCATTCATGCCGAGATGTTCTCCAGGCACCCTGAGATCTGTGCAGCTATTGTTGGATCATCTGGTTGAAATGAGAGGTAGAGCTGTGTGTCATCAGCATAACAGTGGCAGGAGAATCCATGTGCCTGTATGATGGGACTTAGTGATGTAGTGTATATGGAGAAGAAGAGGGGTTCAAGAACTGATCCCTAAGGAAGACCTGTGACCAGTTGGTGTGCTCTGGATACCTCTCCTCACCAGGACACCCTGAATGACCTACCAGTGAGAGAGGATTCAAACCAGCGAAGAGGAATCCCTTTGATGCCCAGAGATGAGAGGGTGGACAGGAGGATCTGATGATTGATAGTGTCAAAAGCAGCAGACAGGTCCAGCAGAATAAGAGCCGATGATATAGAATCAGCCTTTGCAATCCGCAAGGCTTCAGTGACTGACAGCAGCGCAGTCTCAGTTGAATGTCCACTTCTGAAACCTGACTGGTTAGCATCCAGCTGGTTATTTTGTGAGAGAAATAATGATACCTGGTTGAAAACTTTGTTCAAGGGTTTTTGCTAAGAATGGAAGGAGAGAAACAGGTCTGTAGTTATCTAAAAGTGAAGTGTTTAATGTAGGTTTTTTTGAGCAGTGGAGTTACCCGGGCCTGCTTGAATGCGGTGGGGAAGGTGCCTGTGAGGAGAGATGTGTTGATGATGTGTTTGAGTACTGGTAAAAGTGTGGGAGAGATTTCTTGGAGAAGGTGTGAGGGGATTGGGTCTAGAGGACACGTTGTAGGATGGCTGGAGGGGACAAGTTTTGATACTTCTGCCTCGGTGAGGGACAGAAGGAGAAGATGGGTGTTTTAGCAGTGCATGTGGTTGGTTGGAGGTCCTGTGTGTGGGGCTGAGAATTAACTGCTGATTGTTCTAGTTTTGTTTGTGAAGAATGTGGCGAAAACATCAGCTGTTATAGAAGTGGTGGAGGAGGACAGATGAGAGAATTGAATGTTTTGAAGAGATTACGTGTGTCTGTGTCTGGAGCGCTATCATACAGCTCATAAAAGTCAAAAATTCAATATTCCAAAATATTTGAACATTTATATTAGAGTTTGATTAAACACTCACTCCTACAGTATAAATTCTGGGTATCTCTTGTTCTTTAAAACCACAGTAATGGGGAAGACAGCTGATTTGGCAATGGTCCAGAAGACAATCACTGACACCCTCCACAAAGAGGGTAAGACACAGAAGGTCATTACTGAAAGGGGTGGATGTTCACAGAGTGCTGTATCAAAGCATATTAAATGCAAAGTTGACTGGAAGGAAGAAATTGGGTAGGAAAAGGTGTTCAAGCAACAGGGATGACCACAAGCTTGAGAATACTGTCAAGCAAAGCCGATTCAACTGAACTGGACTGAAGCTGGAGTCAGTGCATCAAGAGTCTCCACACTCAGACGTCTTCTGGAAAAGGGCCACCAAGCCACTTCTGAAACAGAAACAACAGCAGAAGCATCTTACCTGGGCTAAGGAGAAAAAGAACTGGACTGTTGTGGTCCAAAGTCCTCTTTTCAGATAAAAGTAAATTGTGCATTTCATTTGGAAATCAAGGTCTGGAGTCTGGAGGAAGACTGGAGAGGCACAGAATCCAAGCTGCTTGAAGTCCAGTGTGAAGTTTCCGAAGTCAGTGATGATTTAGGGTGCTGTGCCAAAACCACTTCCAAGTGCTTTGCTGACCATGATATTACTGCTTGATTGGCCAGTCAACATGCCTGACCTGAACCCCATATGGAATCTATGGGATATTTTCAAGAGAAAGATGAGGAACAGTCAATCCAACAATACAGACGAGCTGAAGGCTCAATAGTACCTCAGCAGTGCCACAGGCTGATCGCTTCCATGCCACTCCTCACTGATGCTGGAATTTTTGTGCTAAAGGAGCCCTGACTAAGTATTGAGTGCATAAATGAACATACTTTAAAGAACTTGAACTTTTCTGTTTTGAAAATCCTTTTTTTGATTGATCTTAGGAGATTTTTGACTTTCATGAGCTGTAATCATGAAAATCAGTCATCAAAATTAAAACAAAAACACTTTTGAAATGTTTTACTTTACATGTTATGAATCTAGAATATATGAAAGTTTCACTGTTTTTGAAATAAGTTCCAAAAAAATAACTTTTTCACAATATTCTAATTTTTTGAGATGCACCTGTGTATACCCAAAGTGGGCCATCAATATTTAACCACCTTACAAGAAAATTTTTTATACATTTTCAAATTTTATCCATGTTAACTGCAGTAACAAATACTACAACTACTGTCAGAATAATATTTGTTTACATTTAGTGAGCCAGCTTATAAATTAGAAATGAAAATCTGAACATGAAAGGGCTTAGCAGCTTTCATGATGAGGGAGTCTTTCTTTGAGGTGTAGCCACAATCACCAGCATCATATAGCATCAGCCAAAACTATTTTATAATTTAAAGAAATTGTGTCCCTTTTTTAATTAAACATCATCAACATGCTCTGAAAGTGTCACCCATTGAGCACAGTACAATCAAGCTTAAATGGCCCACTACCTACTTCTCAAGTGTCTTATACTGTGGCTATCCAATAATTTATATATTCTGTCAAGAATCAGCCGTCTGGTTCTGGGTTACCGCTTGCAGTTTTTGCCTGATGAAAACATGGACAGAAAAACCTATAGACTTACTATGAAGGCGAGGGACCCAATCATAACTCCATAGCAGTGGAATAAAGGTCACTTAGAATACCTTAGCAACCATATAGCAATGTCTGGGCAACATCCCAGAATTGTGGTGATGAGTTTTGTTCGGTCCAGCACCACTAATGAAAATGAAAATGTCTAGTGTAATCATGCAATGATTCTGATGCGTATGTTAGCTTTGGAAGTCATTTCTGTTGGCTTGATTTTCAGCAATTTTGTATTGATAATTTGTATTATGCAAGAGATTCAACAACCCATTTATAAAGACAGGCACTTACTTCATTCATGAATGAATCAGCCATCTGAATGAGTCGTTTAAGTGAATGACTCAATGACTGTTTACATGGACATCAGTAATCTAATTATTTACCTTATTCTGAATAAGACAATATTATAATTAAGGTGTTTACATGAGTTGCTTTTGGAATATTCCTTTCATGTCCCGTTTTACATGTTATAGTACATAGATCAATTCATGGGCGTCGCTAGGCCATTTTTAGGGGGGCTATAGCCCCCCCAAAATGACTACTCAGCCCCCCTAAAATTTTGCGATTAGCTCCATAAACTGTACACGATTTCGTGATCGCCTCAGTCCCCTTTAAATTTAATATGAAAACGGCGGTAGACTTCGATCGACTTTCAGTGCGTTCTTTTTCAATCATCAGACCGCGGCGGCGCAGAGCGAGAAACAGAGGACCAGGTGTGTGTTTATCGATAGATTGTTTTAATATCTGCTTCAGTGCTGTTCTTTGTCATAAATACAGTTTACAAAATATCACGGGGAGCAATCGGTTCCCCATCTAACGTTACTGTAGCCTAAGTTTTCGCTGCTGTTCACCCCTCATCACACCACAGGTTTCCTCCAGTGAAAATGAAGCACATATGAACGCATATACTTTATAAAATGATCATGTTGCCATTTTCATTTGAAAAAAAAAATATATATATATATATATATATATATATATATATCCTCACTAGGGGCTGAGCCCCCCTAAAATAAAAATCCTAGAATCACCCCTGGATCAATTAATGGCACGTCATTACATCCCCACACGACGCCATCCGACGTTTCCTCCAGAATTTCAGTATCAACATACAGTTCGTCTTCGTTATGGTACCATATACAGATTTGGGTGTTTAATTTTTTATTTATTTATTAATGTTTTTTAAAAATTTATTTTTGGTGTTTTTGCCTTTTATTTGATAGGACAGTAGTTAGACAGGAAGCAAAGTGGGGGGGGGGGGGCTGGGTTCGGGAAAGGTCCACGAGCCGGGACTCGAATATGGGATGCACTGCCCACCATGTGTTTCATTTTTTTACGAAAAAATGAATGTTTATTTTTTTACGAAAATTTCAAGTGCAGTTAATTATTTGTCATACTATTTGTCATACTCTTTTGTTTGCCGTCAAACGGTTGACCACTGCTGTGTTTGTATACTGTCGGAAAATGCGGCGAAAAGTCCTACACTACGGTAATAGTGTGATTAAGGTGTGTACATGTCTATACTAATGCGACTAAAATAGGAACACTCCACATCTTAGTTCGATTTGCGTTTACTTCAAGTATGACTTTAGCCGGATTAAGGTAATCATAAATATTTGTTTACATTGTACATTCTTAATCAGAGTATTGTCTTAATCGTGTTAAAATCGGCATATTGTTGTCCATGTAAACGTACTGAAAGACTCACTCGTTAAGATAGACACGTGCTGCCATCTACTGGCGGTTTACTTTCAAATGTAAAAGTAGCCTATCATTGCATTTTTTTCAAACTTTTCATATTTGTATATTTTAAAATGATTTAAAACACTAGGCTCATAACATTTATGCAGTTTTAATTTTGCATTGTTAATGCATTTCAGCATCATAAAACTAAATGCATCTAAATGCCATTAACCTGTAGTGTCTTATTATAACTGAAATAATGTAAGAATTTGATATGAAAGATGACACATACATTTAATAAGGTTAGGGAAAAAATGCCATTTATATAGGCAATAAAATGTAAGTAAATTTTACATTTTAAAAAACCACTGGCCACAGTGGCTGGTAAGCAAAAAAGTTAATGTCAAGCCCTGTGTATGTTAGCTTAGGAAGTCATTTCTGTTGTCGTGATTTTCTGTCATTTTGTATTGATAAAAGCTAAAGATCTTTCTATCTTTTCCTGTCTCCCTTACTCCCAAATAAGCACAAATATGCCCCGCTTAGCAGTGATGTTTGCCTGAACAGCAGTGAGGAGTGTTTAAACACGGCTTTAATCTGGATCAGGGCTAATTATCCTCGCTCTCAGCCTGAGAGAAGTTCCTCATTATTACACACGATTGGTTCCCGACATGCTTTTATTAAGCAACAGAAAAGAAGCCGCGCTCTCTCAGATTAGGTTAAAGCTCCAATTATGCCGTAAAATATTCAAATCTCATCCATCGGTGATTGAGGAGTTCACAGGCGGGTGAGAGAGATAGCAGCGCCTCCGTCCTACAATGAATAATGCTTTATTGACAGTGATGGTTATGAGAAATGACCCTGGCAGCATTAAAGATCAAATAAAACAGTGCTGATATGTGGCCTTCGGTTGAAGGAGGTGGTTTTGAGATGACTGGATATTAGCTGCATAGGCACCATGTGCTCTTTTACATCATTGTTAGCCACACCGTGATTTTCGCTGCCCATTTGCGTGATCAATGCCACTGCGATCGTTTGAACGTCGGCAGCTTATTTTCTAATGTCGCGAGTTGTCTAATTTGTTAGGATAAATGTTGCTAAATGAAATTAAAATTCCCTGGCCACTTCCTTGTTTGGCTCTATTGAATTATGACCGTGTGGTAATTGACTGAGATTGGAAGGGAAATCAAACAGTGTCGTCTTTGCCCCGGGGAGGAAGAAGACAAGTAGGTTTAATATCAAAGTCTGGCCGCTTGTCTTTCTGCGGTTCGTTTGCCAATCATTGGTGAGGTCTCTCAGCCACTCTCTTAGAGTGATTTAATGGCAGCTATGATATGCTTCTCTCTAAAGCAGAGATCATATTTACTGATCTGAGCCCGAGACAATAGATCGCCTGCCCAGCGTCCACGCAGAGCATCTCACAGCCTGCGGCTTTCAGGCCAGAGCACAGGAAACCATTCTTTTTGATGAATAAGGCTAGTGACAGAATCGAACCCGGGGCCAGCGGGAATGATCCTGCGTATTTCTTTTTGGGATATCTCAGAATTGACAGAAAGCGATACTTTTAAACAGCATGTGATTTTTCAAATATATTTAGAATGCTAGTTTATGTGCAGTTTAATATGGCACACGGTCAGAAATTTGATTATATGTAAGATTGAATCTCACAAACATATTTCATGCCAAAATCAAAAGAAAAAAAATGAAGCCAGTGAAGACAATGATGCACCCCATATGGCAAAAAATATACATATATTTTTAAATATATCTTTTAAATATATTTCAAAATATACAAAAAAAAGCCAAAAAATATATATTTGCCAAAATATGCTTCAAATATATTTGCACAAATATATTTTCTACCAATATTTTTGCTGGCCATTTTTTGTATATTTTTGAAAATATAAATGTATTAAAAAAAAAAACAAACTATAAACTAAATATATTTTGTGTTATATATTTAAATCCAAGAAAATATATTCACGTATGTCACATTTGAAGGAAAAGGTAGGTCTCTTAAAGCATCAGTCTCAGTTTGTTGTTTCTTCATGTCATTCCAGACAGACTGGATGATGATCAGATCAGATCTCAGTGTGGAGCAAACAAAAATCTCACTGGATTATTACAATTAATGGCAAAATGAATGTTTGGAAAGGTAACTGATATTTTCTATTTGAATATACTTTAAAATATAATTTATTTCTGTAACACAGCGCAGAATTTTCGCCATAGGAAACCAATATTAGAAATTATATTATAATTATAATTATATTACTGTTTTTCTATATTTTTGATCAAATAAAGCATTGATGAGCATAAGAGACTCCATTAAAAAACATTAAAAATCTTACTGATCCCAATCTTTTGAGTGGCAGTATATATATTTTTGTGACCAAAATGTATTTTAAATACAGTACTGTGCAAAATTTTCAGGCCACTAGTGTTTTCGCCTGCTAAAAATTGTTTTAAGTCAGTTGTTTCTATCTTTTGCTGTAGTGTCAGTAGGAAACTGTTATTTTAAATTGCAATAATATTTCACAAAATTACTTTTTTTTCTGTATTTTTGATCAAATAGATGCAGCCTTGATGAGCATAAGAAACTTCTTTTAAAAAACATTAAAAATCTTACTGATCCTAAACTTTTGAATGGCAGTGTATATACAGTCAAACCGAAATTTATTCACACAACTTCAAAATTTCTTACATTATCACAGTTTATTTGCTATAGTTTAGAAAATGGTAATAAAATATGACAAGAACTCAAGAGTTAAACTGTGACAGAACAAATTCATCTTGATAATGTCAGATAACTTTGATAGAAAGGTATATAACAAAACATGGTCTGGTCAAAGTGTCAAATCAAATTTTTGGTCCCAAATTTTTTTAGCAGTTTTACTGGTAGTCCACTGTATGAAGAATTTTTGGGTATAATATGTCACAGTTTACTTTATTCTGCTATCCTCACTTACATAAATGAACTATAGTGTCCTGCACCCACTAGTAAAAAAATATCAAAATTTATATCTGGTGTCTGAATAATTTTTGGTTTGACTGTGTGTGTGTGTGTATATATATATATATATATATATATATATATATATATATGGACATTTCTCACAACAGTTCTCATTACTGTTATTTAATAAAATGTTTTTCCCCCTACTGTAACAATTGTAAGTAATAATAACATTGCATGCAATAAGTGTTTAAGTGCTCAAGAGCATTATTCCTCTGTCTCTCTTTCTGTTGATGTTACTGCTGTGTGAACATGGGAGGTCTGGAGCGGTGAGACTGCTGATCTGAAACAGATGGGATGTTTAATGTAAACTCTCGGAAAACAAACACATTAGCATCAGCTGCTCTCAAAGCAGACGCTCCTCAGAGTCATGCCTCACTCATTCTGTAACTCATGTTAGAGTATTGAATATTTTAGGTGTGTCATGCTGCCATGTCTTAGCCAAAGACACTGACAATCACACCCATAAAGTATGTTTTGAAGTGATGCATGTTTAGACAAAGGATTTTGTTTTAACTCTATTACTGTGTGTGTCGTCTGCAGAAATCCAGTGCGGATCACCGCGTGCGTCTGGATCTGGGTCTCTGGGACAAGTTCAGTGAACTGGCCACTAAGTGCATTATTAAAATCGTGGAGTTTGCCAAACGAGTTCCTGGTTTCACTGGACTCACTATCGCTGATCAGATCACACTGCTCAAAGCCGCCTGCCTCGACATATTGGTATGTGCATATGAGTGTGTGCTTGACTATCATGCAACCATACAGTTTTATACACAACTAGGACATACTGTAAAACAGAACTTTACTTTTTATTTTAAATATAATAAATATTGGCCCGGTTTCATAGACAGGGCTTAGCCTAATCCAGGATTAGGCCATAGTTCAATTAGGCACTGACATGTTTTAAGATCAGTCAGTGCAAGTTTCTTTCAGTTGAAACAGCTCAGATTTACATTTTAGTCTAGGACTAGGTTTAAGCCTTGTCTGTGAAACCAGAGGATTAAATACTATTAACAAATATTTAAAAAATTAAATAAATTAATATTAAATATTTACATTTTTAAGTGTGTTATTTATAACTGAATATTATGCAAGCTGTTTCATAAAAATAAATAACTGAAATTAAATAAAAAGCAAAAAAGAAGAACGTATAACAGGATTCCAGTTTAAGATCTAGCTTAATTTAAGATGACACTTAGCTAGTTTGAATATTTAAATGTACTGATAAAATTTTCTTTAATTACTTCCTGTAAAATGAAAATGTAAATATTTAAGTTTTTTTTTTCTTATACCTTTGAATGGGTGAATTTAATGAATACAGTAAACACCTGCAATTGAATGTTTGGAGTTTTTCTGTTTTTCCTGTCATGTTGGAGAAAAGGCTTCAAAAATGATTTATACTGTTGTAAAAGGGCAAACTGAACATTTGTCATCTAATGCAGGGTTTCTCAACTACTAGACCTTTTCTGTCATGAGTACAAATTACTAATTAGAACTGTACATTTGCAGTGCTTGAGACAACAGTGACCTCTATTGTCAAATCTTGTTAATATCTTCAGGCTTACCTAAATGGCCATAAGACGCTGATGTCATTGATTACCTGTCCAATCATAGACCTCTTTTTGCAGACTCTATTAATATAGCGTTGGTGTATGTGCCGGTTTTTGGAGATGGTCCTCACTGCAGAACACAAGATCCAGGGGGCGTGGTTGGATCTAGATCCAACTCCTCCCACCTTCCATATACCTAAACCTACCCGTCTCCACCCCCTGATCCCTAAACCCACCCATCTCCACCCCTAAACCTACCAATCTCCACCCCCTAGATGTGGATCCAACCATGCCCCCTGGATCTTGTGTTCTGCAGTGAGGGGCTACTGTGTTTTTGTCTGACTCAGAATGATGTTAAAAAATGCATCCTTTTTTGAAAGCATGCAGTCAGTTCAGAAATTGCTTCTACTTCAGAGACTGCAAAATACTGCAAGTAAAGCTCTATAGGCTATATTAAGTATAGTTTTACTGTTACACCTGAGAATCGCAATCCTTTTTCAATAGATGATAGTGATGCAGATGTTGTACTTCCTATTTATTAATTTATTTTGCTATTTAGCACCTCCTTATCTTTGCAAATCAATCAGGATTTTCTTCAGTTACTGCAATGAAATCAAAAAGCAGGAATAGACTGATAACAGCTATTTTATCTGCTTAAACTATTAATTGACATGTAGGCAATGGATGACTCCTATTGAAAATAGTGGGTTGCAGTGGGAAAATTTTGACTGATCTAATGAGTATTTAACAGGTTAGTTAGAGGATGAACCGTTCTTGTGAAGAGTTTGTTGTCACTGGTTGTCTTTTAAGATTAGTTTAAATGATGTCCAGTGATGTCCATCTGTTTGATGAATTGTTTTCCATAAGGTAAATTCATAAATGAACTCAGATCATGTTTCTCATAGGTTTGTTAATGCAGTGTTTCAGTAGGTCAGTCACTGACATCTATATTCACATCTGCTCATGTTTTGTCCTGTAATAACAGTAGTATTTCAGCTCTTGTTTTCTCAGAAAACTGCCATTGTATTTTCTGTGTGGAGTTCCAGACATTTCTTTGTTTGCTGTTTGTGTGAGAGCTGAGTTGTCTTTACTGCAGTAATGAGACAGAAAGAGATCGGTCGACACTCGGCGAAGAAGAGATGATAGAGACAATGAGAGAAAACAGATAGACCAACAACCGAGTGAAAGACCTTCATCTAACACACACAGTTAGTCCCCACATGTGTCACGGAAAACAGGATTTTCTTGATTCTTTGAAATAGGAGTTTGGTGTACAAGGAAAGCATACTGCACACACACACTGCAGTTTTGCCATTCTTGTCATTCTTATCACGCCGTTTTTATCTTACACAATACATTACAACAACAACATACTCTAAATAATTCCAATGAAATATTTCCTGTCCTTTTTTATTTATTTATTTGAGTAGCCATGTAATAATTGTTCTGGAAATGAAACAAACTGGACAAATATCTGTATAAATTGTTACATAAATGGCAGAGGACAGAGGAATGGGGAAAGAGGGTAGAAATTTTCTTGAACAACAAAAGTATTGCTGCTTTCGGTCCATAATGTCTTTGACTGACATTATAGGTGAACATCAGTGAAAAACAAACTTATACAGTATGACCCTTTTAAAGACAGTAAAGTCTTATACTTTGTCTGTCTGTCTGTCTGTCTGTCTGTCTGTCTCAAACACACACACACACACACACACTATTTCCAGCTCCAAAGGTCAGCGTATGTGTCCTGTGATAGCAACTCACCAGCAACTTATGTTATATAGAGTTTGTGTTGAGGAGGAGGATCAAACGCGCCTCTGTGAGAGAGAGAGTGTGTGTGTGTGTGTGTGTGTGTGTGTGTGTGTGTGTGTGTGTGTAGTGTATAGAGAGAGAGAGCAGTCTGCTGTCAGCAGCAGTCATGTTTTATTCTGTTTCATCTTCTTGACAGTGCCGCCAATCACTGTCAGCAAGCCACAGCTTGTGCTGTAGAACCACAAACACACACACACACATACCATATACACTCTTATTATACATATACACACGCAGAAGTAAACTGTATTGCTCAAGTGTTGTTGTTTCACAGCTGAAGTAATTTAATGGAGTTCTCAGTTATGTTTCTTGTAACTATCAACTTTATGTCAGGTGTTTCTTATAAAATTCCTTAAGAAAAATAAAAAGTCAATTGTTTGAGCTCATATTGAGATCTCTGACTTTTACAGACTTTTTACATTGCTGAGAGTGTGTGAGGTTGTCATGAATTACTTGTAAGTGCAGCCCTACGTCTGTTTCTGCCACACTAAACTTAGCAATAAACACACTGATAAAAATGCACCATAAAATTATTTAAAAAGCACAAAGTAATTTTTATAAAGCAAATCAAGAAGTGAATTACTCACCCACTGTTTTAAAACAGACATCTGCTGAGTATTATTGTAGCCATTGTAGCTGAGTATTATTGTAGCCATCTGCCATTATGCATTTAAATGCATAATGGCAGATGCACAAACACGTTATATTTAGTAAATCTCTCTGAAAATAGATGATTAAGCATTTTATGCTCTAAAATATATGTATAGTCAAACCAAAAATTATTGGTAAAATAGTCATAAAATAGTAAAATAGTGATAAAATTGATAAAATAGTGAACTTGTTTTTTACTAGTGGGTGCAAGACACTATAGTTCATTTATGTAAGTGAGGATAACAAAATAAAGTAAACTTGTGACATATTATACCCAAAAATTCTTCATACAGTGGACTACCAGTAAAACTGCTAAAAAAAAATTGGGAGCAAAAATTTGATTTGACACTTTGACCTGACCATGTTTTGTTATATACCATTCTATCAAAGTTATCTGACATTATCAAGATGAATTTGTTCTGACACAGTTTAACTCTTGAGTTCTTGTCATATTTTATTACCATTTTCTAAACTATAGCAAATAAACTGTGATAATGTGAGAAATGTTGAAGGTGTCTGAATACATTTTGGTTTGACTGTAAATCAAGTAAATTAAATAAAATTTGGATGTAATGGTCCTCCTCCAGACATAAATGTAGGTCTGAAACACTGCATCAGCATGCTCATCTAACTTTCTTTTTTTTTTTCAGTTAGTTGACTTAAAAAATTTAGAATATCCATCGATGCCACACAACAAGCAAGCAGTATACCATTGGAAGTGCAAATGCTTTCCACTTGAATATTTTTTGAAAAAACAACATTTAGGCAGGATGTGGCGTGATATGTTTAAATAAAATACAGAAAATAAAATTAGACTTTTATCTAATTGATTGATTAATTGAAGAAATAATAAACAAATTATGCCATAAACAGGTTGCTTTCAAAAGCGGAAGTACTACAGATTTACTATATTTCCAACAGAACCAAACTGCATCGCTAAGAGTGTGTTAAACTTTGTGCTGCTGCTTCAAACCAGCTACAAAGACTTCAAAATGTCAAACAACATTTTCCTATGGTGTGCCTTATGAAAAGACAAAGAAACATTTAAAAATAAATATACTTAAATGTATTTGAAATGCATTTATTTCATACTAAGTATACTACAAATACATTTACATATTTATGTACTTAATAAAATACCCTACAATTGTACTTTTGTATACTAAACTGGCATACTTAAAGTCTGCTAAATTGGAACAACTAATTTTGTACTTAATGCACTTTAATTGTGCAGAAGTAGTGCTGAAGTCTAACCAAACTGAAGTATATCTGATTGTGCTAAAGTGGAACTATTGTAAGTATACTTCAGGTACACTTTAAATATCTTGCATTATTCAAAGATACACTCCTCATCAATAGTGACATTAAAACACATTTTAGGCTTAATATTAAAAACTGAGCATTGTGCACAAGTAGTACTCCAAATAATGTTTAATTATCATTTTTATATCAGTAAGTCTCAAGTGATATGTCAGTAAATTTGTTAATAGTTTTGAACTATACTTAGTATGAAATAAATGTATTTTAAATATATTACTTTTTTACTATGGGTATTAGCATTCAGCCTAAAACTTCCAACATTTTTGGTCCATTTCGTCCAGCCATATATCTCATTTTTGATTTTTACTTCCAGTGGCCATTGCTTTTCATCACAAACATTTCCATCTCTTATACTCATGTCTATACACTTTCAGCTTTCAGTATCTCAGAAAGGTGATGCTCATCTTGGGTCAGTTTCCCCCAAATTATTTGGCAGTCATGTCATACAGAAAAGTGAAGCTGATCTATAATAGGCAGTCTGAATTCATTGGTCCGTTGTTACAGTAATTTGATGCTTACTCTCTAGATACTGCGTATCTGCACACGTTACACCCCTGACCAGGACACAATGACGTTCTCTGATGGTCTCACGCTGAACCGCACACAGATGCACAACGCTGGCTTCGGCCCGCTGACAGACCTGGTGTTCACCTTCGCCAACCAGCTCCTGCCCATCGAGATGGACGACACGGAGACGGGACTGCTGTCCGCCATCTGCCTCATCTCCGGAGGTCAGCCGCACCTGCACACACTGTATTCACAAAACATTTTATATTAGCACTAAGTGTTCCCCTAAACAGCAGTAAAAGTTATTTGGTAAAAGCTATTCACAAAGCTGCTGAGACCAACTTATACCAAGGAATTGGGAGAAGCTTATAGAAGCTTAAGTTAAGAGAAAGAGCGGGGTTGAGCTCATTGCTATGGATGATGTCATCAAGCTTATTAACTATGCTCACAGTGATTGAGAAGTTACCCTATTTAAACTGTAAACAGTAATGTAACTATTTCAGTTACTTTGTTAAAGTTATGTAGCTGATTGCATTTGTTTACTTTTTGATTACTTTTCTAAATTTAAATTTCTATTTTTTTTCTAAACTGTTAATCATTTTCAAACATTTAAAGACTTTCAGAATCCTCCATCACTTGAATTAAGATTATAATAATTTAATTTTAAAGCACAGCCACCACAAAATCAGACTTTAGCACCTCTTTTTACTTTGAGGACGTTCTGAGGTTAAATACAGGTTTAAAATCATAACAAGATAACAGCTATGATACTGTTTTTGAAATCAAATATTTGCAAAGCTATGACAGAAAACACTGGCAACTAACAATGTCTTGGGAAAAAAAAAACAGTCAATCTTAAAAAAAAAAAAAAAAAAACATATACATAAACCCAAATAGAAAATAAAACAGTTATAAAATAAGCATTTGTCCTGGACACATTGGTGTTTCATATTTTAGAGCAGTCAATGCAATTTTGGAAAGAAATCGATCAAATCTGTATGTTTGTGAAAATATTCAGATGTAACCCCATTTTTAATCGTTAACATTTTCATAAGTAACTGTAATTTAATTGCACATTTTTTTCTCAGTAACTTTAACAGATTACGGTTACATTTATTTTGTAATTAAATTACGTAATTCCATTACATGTAACTAGTTATTCCCCAACAATGGCCATATTCAAATAAAGATTTAAGATTAAAAAAAAATGAATAAAGATTAAAAAAAAAAATAAAGATGTAGATGAATAAAGATGTCTGCATCTCGTAAAACAATAAGCAGCCTTTTAATTAACAGACTAGAGTAATCATGGCTGATAGTAAGAAGTTGTGCAAACGTAAAAGAAAACCAAATTGGACACAAGAACAGCTGTTACTTTTGCCCAACTTGCACATGAAAAGAAGGACATAATTAAACTAAAAGGAATTACTGTAAAATGTTTCTAAAATGTTTACACCCCAGGGCAGATTGCAGGCAATAGTTATTCTAGGATTGTTTGTGATTTGGTCTTAGTGATTTAGTAGTCCTTTTGAGTGCCCCTAACTTTTCACAGATTTAGGAGCTGATTTATCTCTATAACGCTTTGTGAAATTCTCTTAGAGCAAACATTAAGAGTTTCTCCCAAATCAGCAAGTTCCCTATTGAAAAAAACAGCATATATGCTGGTTAGGTATGTTTTGAAGCAAGGGAGCTGGTTTGAGCTGGTTTAAGCTAGTCCTGAAGCAAGAGCTAGTTGCTTAGAACCAGTTTAGGAACAGCACATGACCAGCTTAAACCAGCTCAAACCAGCTGCCATGCTTCAAAACATTATATGCATATGCTGGTGTTTTCAACAGAGCTAGGAGCTACTTTTAGCCGTAAGATGCCCAGATTTCTAATGTGACCCTCCCCGTTGTATGTATGTTGTGCATCACAGTCATTGTGAGTTAAGGAATGTACTGTTTTGAGTATTTATGTGATTTTTGTGACTTAAATGAGTGGAATTCATTGTTGTAAACATATCTCTGCTGTGATTACAGTGGATAGCTGTACATGTGCATTTGTTGCAAAAAAACATTTACGGAAACTTACATACTCCCACAACAGAAGCCATTTGCCTTATTAGTCAGTGTGCCATCAGAATGATTTTGAAACAGATATTTCAAGATAAAAAAAAACAAAAACTTAGTTGCTTTAACAGCAACAAATATAGCAGCTGTCATTCACTAAATCTCACAGGGCAGCTGCTGCAAAACTAGATTAATTTATGTGATTCACACTTGAAGCATGGCTCTGCTGCCTTGATCTGCTTTCAGCAACTCATAATGCGCCTTAGTTGCACAAACAGTTTGTCAGAGCTGCACGCTTTTGTTGACTTGCACAATTTAATTCTCAGTGAAACAGGCAGTGTGACTATGAGGAATGAATTTAGATTGGCATGCCTCTGATTAACCCTCACTGTGCCAATGTTAATACACATGCCATAGGCTGCCAATCCCTGCGTTAGAAGCACTACAAAAGTCTGTCAGCTTGTTCGAGTGAAAAACACAAGTGGCATTTAAAGTGCACCTACCCCCTCTTTTTTTTTTTTTTTTTTGCTGCATTGGTCTTGAACATTATAATGACACAGTTTAGATGCAACAGCAAAAATTTTAACTTCTTATGTCATTGTAGGTTGGAATACCCAGATAACCTGCTACTTGGTTTGCAAAATGAATGGAGAAATATTGAACACCTTACATACTGCATATTATTTCAAATAGCCTACTAGAACTAGTGCAGAACAGCCATTGAGTGAGAGTGATAACGCTGCCCTCCTGTGGTCGTGGGAGTTACTTCATCACTGAGCATGGCACATTTAGAGGGTTCATATTCTGTTCAACAGCACTCAGAGGGATGGACTGTTTGTGATATCTTATTAATTTATAATGTCTCTGATCATATGCTGCATCTCTGGCTGTCTCTGTAGATCGTCAGGATTTGGAAGAGCCTTCAAAAGTGGACCAGCTCCAGGAACCCCTGCTAGAGGCTCTGAAAATCTACGTGCGAAA